>VXBA01000620.1:66457-133598 GCA_013399895.1 Serilophus lunatus
TCCCAGGGAGGTGGTGGAGTCACCGTCCTTGGATGTGTTTAAGGATAGGTTAGATGATGAACTTAGTGGTATGGTTTAGATGGTTTAAATGGTTTAGATGGTATAGATGTTAGACTGATGTCGGGTAGGTTGTTAACCTAGGTAAAGGTTGGACTTGATGATCTCCATGGTCTTTTCCAACCTTATTAATTCTGTGTGTAATTCTGTGTGTAACAAGAGATGGTTGCTGAGCCCCAGAGACTTACACGAATAAAGACCCATTAATATACTGACAAAATACTAACAGCATCTTCCTATGAAATTCTGCAGGAGAATGAAACAATGAAATGAATATAGGTTTTCTGCCAAAAAAAAAAAAAAAAGGATTTTGGTAGTTTCTACTAATTATGTCCTACTTCCTACTGACTATATGCACACCTCTGGATTCATGGCTGAATTCTCCTGGGTTTTACAGCCAGATTTTATGGCTGTCACATATTCAAATGTGTTTCATATTTTAGAAGCACACAAATCGATACTCATAGAAGTACAAATGTAATATGAGAGTGAACAGGTGGCAGAACTTGAACCATTAATAAATGTTTTTGTGATTATTTGAATTCTTTTCCATTTGCTTCATCAGCATTGATAATTACACGTCCATAACCAAAGTTCAGTTTATGAATTTAGCTGAAATAAGGCACACACTGTTCAGATGACTCATAAGTTTTATGAGCAATTATTTCCTATTTTTCTCTAAATTCTGGATGCAAATACTGCAGAACACGCTGTTTTATAACAATGCACCAGTAACCCTACTACATACACAGCAATTTAGGGTGACCCCATACATGTTACATATTGCAGCCTGTCCACTAACCAATTCTTAATACACATAGCAGAAAACAAGTTGATACCAGTCCTATTCCACACTGCACTGAGAATCGTGTATACAGCCAAGTTAAAGTATAACAGAAGTTATACAATTCGCTTCCATCATCAAGGTTTAAAACCACAAAAAATATGATACGGAATATTGGACATTAAATTAACAATGTGGATAATATTCTGTTTTCAGGCCATTACACTCAAGAGTTAGATTTTCCTTCGCATACAGTAGCACAAATTCAGGTACTTAGTGAAAATGAAAGCAACTATCAAGAGAACTGTTTTTATAGATTGCTAATGAAGCTAACTAATGGATTGAAACCCAAAAATATTTAATAAATTTAATAAATTTATGTTATAGATATTTATATTTAATAAATTTTAATAACTCCAAATTATGTATAGCTATACTATAAGCAACTATATATGTGTATGCCTTCAGAATAGATACATATGTTTAATATATAAATATTAAATATATATTTTAATAAAAACACTTAACATCTTTAAGACCACCAGAATGCACTCTGCAAGCACAGAAACCAACATGTATGGACTTAGAAAAAAATCCTAATGGTTTCATTATTTTAACTCAATTTACTGATAGACTGTAATTTTAGCCAAGAGTTGTCTAAACTCATTTGTTTGATGCTATAACTCAACATCAGAGATCCTTATATTCAGTACTAATTAATGATCCATATCCTTTTGGTGCACCACTAATAAGAAACTGCAGTCAAGCAATTAAAATTCCAATCTCTGGAGTGTCCCTCTCCACAAAGAGAAGAGGAAGGGAAGTGGCAATAAAATAAATGAATCCACTGATACACATTGAAACATTTTGGATATATTTTTTGATCTGCAAGAAAGGCAACGTAGCTTCCAAAAAACCCACTTCATTTATATACACTTCTACAAAGTCCCAAGACTCCAAAATTAATCCTTTGTTTCTGTTCACAGATGGTTTTTCAGGCTTTTAATGAGAGAAATACTACAGACCAACTTGGTCAGCTTCTTGGCCAGACGCCTTTCTGAGGAACTGGGACTCTTCTGACACATTCAAACTGTTTCCTAGGAGGGTAGACAAAGACCACTGAAGAGAAGCCAGCAAGCCGGAGGAAAGCTCTTTTGTTACTCTAGGAATGAGGACAGGATGTGTAGGTTTAAAATACAAAAGTAAAAGGAACAACATGACCAAATCTGCTTAAAGACAGTGGATCAAGGAATTCCCCCTTGCAGGGGAAAAGCACAAAGTATCCTCTAACATGATACCAGAATTTGCCTGCTAGGTTTTATGTGGGAGATGAAATTTCCACTAAACTCAAGCCAACTGCATGCCCTACAGTGGTGTATGAAAATGAGATATAAAAAAGGGACGAGCTGCTGGTGCCATCATCAAAACCAAGACCTAAATCCTTGAAGAAAAGAGTTTATAAATCAGATCATCTATGAAGATGTGTCACATAACCCTTTCAGCAGCTTTAATGTGGGCATAAACTAAAAAACAGTCAACAATCCTGCTTGTGAATGTTTCCACTACATTTCCTACAGAAACATCTGTTACTACGTTCAGACAAGAAACATCCATTAACATCATGTGCTTTCCCCCATGCAGGATTTGAAATTGTAAAACTCCTTATCTGCCAAGAGAATCAGATTTCCACCTCTGAGAGGTGATAACAAATTCATTAAAATAAAAACCTTGTGAGAATACAAATCCCTTTTATATGCTTTGGCCATTTCTCACACTGCAGTGAGACTATGCTCAAATTCTCATTTTCTGTTGATTTTAAAGTAATTCCACTGAATTCTGTATGTTCCATATTTATCTCTTAAAGAGACAGTCTAGAACCTAAATTGTAAAAGGCTGTTCTTAAATCCTTTTTAAAATACATTCAATATTTGCACTTATTACACACAGAATTACACACAGAATTAATAAGGTTGGAAAAGACCACGGAGTTAATCAAGTCCAACCTTTACCTAGGTTAATAAACTTATTATACATTTTATATGCAAAACATGAATGAGTGATTCAAAAGAATAACTTCAGAAAGATCCAGGAGACAAACACGTCTCCAAGATAAGGTTTACCCTAAAAGGAGAGCCTTAGCAATTGGTGCCAAAAGGTGGCTGCTAAATAATCACAAATCAAATTTGAGCTTTCAGTGGGCTACAAACAGGCTGGGTTAAAAAGATCAACAATTTTAAAAATATAAAGAATACTTCACAGTCTTCCTTTAAATTATCAGCTGTTTTTATAGAAAAGGTGAAGCAGGGTTATAAGCACCATCACATTCTTGCACGCATAAAATGCAGGCAGTTCCTTTTCACAGTACCTTGCAATAAGCCATTTTGAGTGTTTAAGATAATTTCTTTGTCAATAAGGCAAGAAGATTTACAGTCCAGGCCCCATCAAACAGGAGAAAATGGGACAAAATGGGCTGCTCTCAGTAAGCCATGCAAGGGTGCAGTTTGTGAAACCTCATGGTTTTGATAACCTGATTAGGTCACAGTGACCAGCCTCACTGTGTAACTTATAACAGGCTTCAAAAAACACAACTTGCCATCAAAAATGTCTCAGAAGTTAAGAAATTGCAGGAGGAAACCTAACTCTTGGCTGGAGCCATGGGCAGCCCCTGTGGATGCTTTCTCCTTCCCACTTGCACCAGAGGCCCCCCCCTTTTTGCACTCTGATTTCAGTGCTTGTGGAGCTGGAGATCACATTCCCAGGCCATCCTAGGCTTCCGTATAACAACAAAAATTCTTCAGTTACTTTTCCTCAGCTTCCTTTCCTGAGACTTTGCCCACGATGCAGGTTGATTCAGCCCCTGATTCCCTAGGCCTGATGTTCCCCTTTAATTTCTTCAACCCTTTCTGAGTTTCCTTAACACACATTTTCTAGGGAGAGAAGGCTTTATACAGGCCTTTTTATCTTATGGGGCATATCAATCTTGTCAATGGCAAAGCCTATGAGCATTAATCCATTTTCATTCCTTCACAAAGCCACAGTTTTATACTCCACAGCAGAAGTAAAGCACAGAACTTACTCCCCCCTACAACCTATGCTAGACAGCCTGAAAGGTTCGCTTCCAGTCAGCACTTCCCACTCACCTCTACCTGAGGTCCCTTGGAGCTGGCCACTGCTGACCATCCCTTTCAGCTCCTTTGTGAGTTACATTTCCATGGTCTAATAATAAATCTCATGTTCAAAATTAACAGTAAACATGTTCGAGGAAACCAGACAAGTTTCAATGCTGGAGTGAGATTTTTTTTATATTTCTGCTCAAAATAGATTAACAGAAACTAAACAGACACAAACTTGTGTCACATAGAATCACAACGATACCGGAGGCTGGATCAAAGCTCTAAACATATGACATCAGCACTTGAGCTGGTGGAGTGATCAAAAGCAGTCACAGGCTGTCAGTAATCTGGTACACAAAAATTTCAGACCGGTAAAGTAATAATAATAAAGACAGAGCCTCTCCAGTTGGTGTTTCTCAATACTTTTCATTATAATGTCTCCATGACTCATACCTACTGTACTGAATGTGTTACAGTTTCATTCAAGTAATTTAGTTTATTTTAAATTTCAAAGTTTCTGTTTCAATCATTTGGATGTATTAATTTCTGAGTATTGATATGTCACTAATGATAACTGCATGAATTCTAGTGGCCAGGTCCCATAAGATATTCATCTATTTTTCAAAAGCTTTATGTACTTCCCCAAAATAAACGCAGATATCTCTCTCTCTTCATAATCTGAAAAACAAATTTTAGCTTGTAAATATCATGTAAATCCTAGAAGTGCAGTTAAAAGGGAGATGCTTATAGCTTGATCTAGAAGGAGACACTGATACTATCTTGAAGAGCTGGTTCTCAAAAGAAACACTAGGCAGTGGAAAACAGGAAGCAGCTACAGAGCACAAGTGTCCCTTATCAAATAAACTACAAATTGTAAAAGACTACTGTCTAAATTTGCAAGCTGTAGCTATCTAACCTACTACATGTTAACGTAAAATGTTACACAGCTCATTTGCTACATTGTTACATGACACTATGAACTCAACAATTAGAACTATGCAGATCTTTCACAATGGAAGTGGAAAACATCTGAAACTGGCAATTTGGGAGCTGAACATGGAAATTAGCAGTCCCATTTTGAGACAAAGCATTGTAGGACCTGTAAGTCACTCACTGATAACCAAACTGGAGTTTCTAGTTGTCTTCAAGGGAGAATGTTTCCTAAGTTTAAAAAAAAAAAAAAGTGGTTTAAATCAAATTATATTAGCACTAGGTGATCATACTCTTTGTAACCCTACTCAAAGTACAACAGAAAAATGAGTAAAGCAGGGAAATGTAGTGAATCACATTTCTTCAGTGGAACTGTAGTACTCAGCTTTCTAAGAGCCATCTCCTACCTGAAGTTGACATTGTATTTTAAAATCTTTTACCTAAATCTCAGGAATAAGTCAATTCAGAATTTCTTGTGTGCTGTTCATGATTGTTTCCCTGCCTCTGTTAGTATTTATAGATCCCTCTCCAATCAACCACACGCTCAGATCGAATTCAAGGTGTCTGGCATTGCCAGCATGCTATAATTTTTCTATTTACATGAGTAATCTCAAATGTCAGAACAAATATTTCAACCGCTAGTGATTATGTGAAAAATACATAAGGGTATTACAGCTTTAGAGGATGCTGTTATTTCAGCAGTCACACAAATCATTAAGTAGTACAGGATAGACTGAAAATGGCACTCACTGAGAGGGAAATTATTATGCTGTGTATGATTGTACCTGTTTTACAGATGGCTAAACTGACACAGGCAAGTTAAAATGCCTTCCTCAAAGTCATGCAAAAAGTCAGTGACAGAGTTCTCAGAATTAAACTTAATTTCTACCCCTTCATGACTTTTCCTTTTCAAACAACTCAAAGAGATCCTAGTGTCAGTGAAAACTGGATTCACAATGTCCACGGTTTTCTCCCTGTCGGAAAACCTTGAAAGTATATCCAGCAAGGGTGATGGAAAGAGACAGACAATGAAACATTAAACCACATCCTTTTGCTTCAGTTCTTTGGCTTTCATTTGAATGGAGCTCTTTTTTCGTAGGGATTATGTTTTTCTCTAGGAATAAACCACCAAAATCTTAACAACGTACTACAATAAAGAATAAGCACACTAGTCATTAGCACAAGCTCAAAGGTATTCAGAAAACATCTACACTTTGAGTCCAGGAAATTCTCAGAATTGAAGCACACAAAGAGACAGACTGAAACCCAACTGTTCTTCCATATGACCATGGACGGCATCATGTGCTGCTCTTTGCAGCTCAAAGTCTCTTACCAAGATGACAGCTCTTCTATTCTCATCCCCAAGGAGCTATAGTTACTATATCTTAAAAAAATGCCAATGATCCCTGATGGAATATGGATACTCCTGGAACTTAGGTGCATAATGCAATTTGGAGTGAAAAGAAACACTTGGAAAGAAGGGCAGGCTTGACACTTTTTAATAGCATAATCTAAAACTATTTTGCAGACAGGATCTCAAAAATGAATTAGTGAACACAGGAAACAAAGGAAGCAGTGAAAATCCTCATAAAAATACTGAATTCAGAAAGTGATTTTTTCCCATAAAATGGTTTCGTGAGGCGCTCTTAAAAATACATCTTCATTCAAATTCTTTTCTTTCTCTACAAACAAAATAGAACTGTGTAGTGACATTTTGATTTAAAATGTCTTTTTAAGATCAAACTCCTTTTCTAATAAATATTGCATAGAGTTTCCCAGAATCCATTTTGTCAGATGGAAAGTTTATACAGTTATGATTCTATTAGGTTTCTTGCAGTGGACTGGGCATTTAATCAATGAGAGCAAAGAGCATCAAAATAGGGTTAGGCTTCAAATTCATTTCAGTGAGAAGTTAAATCCCCATTAGCTTTGAGCCATAAGCCCCCTTGGGTTTAGCATGCAGCTTAAAAGATAACTCTATGAGGGGTCATGGCTCTTTACTGAGGCACAGAAAGCCTATTTCACAGATCGCCCTGCAATAATAATGTAAATATAATCCCGTTTCAGTGGACACTTTATCCTTCCAGAAAACAAGCAATGTTTTCTGTCCCAGAAAAAAAATCGCATTAATCTTCAGTTAAGGGGTAAAGTAATTCCCTGCTTCATTCAGCCCCTATTACAGCGAATTACTGAGACTGTCCTGGTACTGTGCTAATGCTGGGCGAGCGTGGTCCTCCCACCTCTCTGCAGGGCAAGATGGGCACAGGTCCCTCAGCAGCTGCTCTCAGCAAATGCAGTTCACTTGGCTCATGAAAACATGTTTGCTCACTATGCCAAATGCCAGTTTTGACTTTTCCAGGTTAGGTCAAAGCCAGGTTAAAACAGTACAACCTATTGTTTTTCAGAGTCTGCAAACTGCCTGCCAAGTACTTTTTGGTCAACTAGTATGGGAGGCTGATAACAGAGGCTGGAAAAGAAACCGGCAATTCCAAGCTGAGCTTCAAAGGGCTGTAATGACATGCAACCCTGGTTCAAATCATCACAGAGAAAACCATTTGTTTAACTGGTGAGAAGTATGCTAATTCGTTTGTACCTCAAATTTATTTGCCATTTGTACTACTAGAGCACTTACCAGGATTACTGACGAAGCGGGGCATGACAGCCTCAGATGCTGTGCAAACACAGAACAAAAAGCTGGTCCCCTCCCAATGATTTTACAAATCAAGTACAAGAGACAATAGGGAAATGAAAAGGAAGTAAGCAGGCAGAAAAGCCCACGGTAAAAGTCATGCATGTATCTCCCAGTGTTGTTACAGTTGTATTGTATTCCTGCAAGGGTGACAGCAGTAGCAGGTGCTGTTTGTAAAAACACTGGAAAAACATGGAGAAGAAAAGGAAATTTGAGTAGGGTGTTATAGTTGCTAGGATGTGTTTGCAATTAATAGAAGCAAGAATTTTCCTGGTGTGGTTATCACTGCTGCTTCCCAAGCAGGGACTCCATCAAGATATAAACTTTCAGCACCACCTCAGGCATAAAAGGTTTTCACATCAGAGTTGTTGCCTGAATTCTGCTGTCAGATATAGATGTATAAGCAATTGTCTGAAGCAAGGGCAGCTCAAGCAAATAGGAGCAGCTAACCAGACAAGAATCCCCAGCAGAGCCTGTATGGACAGAGGGAAAGGCCTTGAGGCACATATAATGAAAAGTCCTCAGTACCTGTGCAGATTAACTGCAGCTCTGCTAAACCTCACAATCTCTGTCTTGGCATCACATGTTCAGGCCAATTCCCACAAAAGGATAAAAAACACCTTGCTTGTGTGTCTGTCCTGTAAAGACCTGGGGATAATCTTGTTGCAAAAGTAAACAAGCTTGCAAGGTGAAGGCAGACTGCAAAGGATAAGACGCATGCTTCCATTAGACTGGCTTTCTTCATGCTCCTGAATGGGAGTACCTTTGAAATGAGGAGTTGAAAGCATAGCCTTCTCATCCAGATCATCTCTTCTTTTACAGAGGCTTGGGGATACACAACAGGGATAACTATCTGTTTCTGGCTTGTTTGCTTTATTTAGCTCAAGGGCAGGTCTCTCTTGCTCCTTGCAGAGAGCACAATCAGATTACATCAGTGCTTCTTTTTTTTTTCCCTCTGTAGCACTGATGGGCACAGAAGGGAAAAAATACATCAAGAACAGTTTCGCCCTTAAAAAGCTTCTGATCTCAAGGTCACAACTTTTGCCAAAGTCACTGGGTCCATCTTCAGTGGGAATTAGATCACGTGCAATTGTCAAAGCTGAAGATGTGAAGAGTCTATGAAGAGGGAAAGAATGGGAAGTGGGAGGACAGCTAACTCTGGCATGTAAATACACGTTCAACAAGAGATATCCCACATGGAACAAGTGGAAAAGAGTTTTGACTTCAGTGTTACACGATGCCTCAGTGCAGATGACAAACACCAGCCTATCTGTGTCCCTACAATCAGAGTGACTCTTCTCTCACCTCACAAACCAAAGGCCATCGGAATATTATCAACATGTATTTCTAAAGAGCTCACTCACTTAAGCAAGCTGACCTTTTGGGCTTATTGCCATTGTAGGTTTATGCTCCAGCTTTTAAAGGACAAGTTGGAAACTCTAGATTTCAGCAGATGTCAGAAACTGATAAACAATTCAATATTTACACCATGCTCATCTCCAACTCTTTAAAGAATACTTCTGCCATTACCAACCTTCCAGCAGACACAAGAGACTGAAGTAAACTTGGCAGCAGATTGAGAGCCTAAAGCAGAACTTCTGAGGAACACAAAACCTATCTGCCTGGTTGGTTATTGGATATAAGAAAAAAAGATGAGGACCTGGGAGAGGATTTTAAGTTATCTGATGGTGAAAGTATACCCATGATATTTACACCTCTTCCACCACAGAAAGTGTTAGAAACTTATTCTGGTGGTTAAATAATGGCCCACTAGATATCCCAGTTTAGGAGCTGAGAATACTGGATTGCTTTATACACTCTTTGTTTAACCAAAGGTTATTCAGTAACTCTTATTAAATGTGTGATAGATTAGAGAGTGTACAAATCTATCAACTGCAAAGAGGGCAGACCAGTTCTGAAGTATGTGCCAGTAAACAGAGTGTTTCTAGGTCACTTCAGCTTCCTCGAGACTGTTTTTCACACTATTTATATTGCACTGCCTTGTCTCAGCCCACTGAAGGGACAAATCATCATCACCTTCAGAGGCAGGACTAGAAGACTCATGGGATTCTTCCAGATTGACAGCACAATCCCTGCATTTCAGTTTAGTTTACAAACGCTAGACCTGGCTCACACTTGGAGGTTTATAGGGTTTGTGCTCAGGATGCAGTGACATTAATGATCAATGACCAGAAAGAACTCTTCAACAAAAGTGTTAACAAGATAATTCAGCAGCAACAAACCCACTATATAGATGCAAGTCAATATAGTAATGCATAGATATTTGCAAATATATGCAGATATACATGCACCTTCTCAACATACACCATGCCCTAGGGTGCTGTTAGACAGCTACAGATTTCTGGCTCCTCATTCCTCCAGAAGCCTTCACCTGATTACAGTGGTCCTGCCCCCTCAATCCGTAGGACCAAATCTGGATTTGTTTGTCTGCCAGGAATTGATCAGCAGCAGCTGTCTCCCCTTCAGCCAACACCTACCCTAGCCCCTTCCCTGCCTCCTTCTCATGGGCACCCACTGCACACCCCTCTTACTCACCCCAGAGAATACCAACCTGCCTAAAACACCTCACCTTCCCTTTTACCCTTTCCTTCACACAGCTGCAGCCTCTAAACTCTTCTGCAAAAGAGGAGGGGGGAAAACAGGAGACAGAGATAACCACTGCTGCTGGGCCAGGGTGTCTTTGTTTGATCCCCCTTGGCTCTGTGCACAAGGCTGCACACAGGAACCAGCAGCTGATGCCAGGTCCAGGATCTCTCCCACCCTGGCAGCCCCCTGAGCTGAGGCATGTGCTACAAGAAGCTCCTGGGCTGTGCAGCTTCTGTCTCCATGGGAAAACACAGTAACAAAGGCAGAAGCATCCCATTAGCTAAATGTTGTACTGTGGAGAATGATTCCAATACGTTCACGTCAGGAATTCTATCTACCATTACAGAGAAATAGTGCTTTCCTGACAAAATATCTTTACAATGTTGTTATTGTTCTACATATTTTCAGATCATTTCACAGCAGCTCAGTATCCACCACAGTCAGATCAAGTTGTGGCAGTAGGTCTGCACTGCTCCACACAAAGGGAAGCCTCAGATAAAACAGCAATGAGATGTCTGTGCTAGACCATGGCATGGCCCATCACCACCCTCTGTAAGGCATGGAGAGCTACGAAAAACTTAAAGTCAGAATATATTTAATAATATACAGCCAAATTAAGTTTTGAGAAAGGTACTGTGATTTTAATGGAAAACTTCATCAAATCAAGGACACTGTATCCTAATAAAAACAACAACAAAATGAACAGAATGGTTATTGGGACTGTTACTGAGATGTTGCCCAACAGGATGAGCAAACTCATTACAGCCTGTCTGTCTCCTTGAAATTCTCCACTTTCTTATAGTCTACAGCGCACTTCCAGAGCATTAGCTGCAATGGTGAATTCCAGCTATATTCAATACAGGCAGTAATTAAATGGTTATAAAAATGTGAAGCTGGAATGCTGACAAGCTCTACGAGCAGCATTATCGGCAGTGACGGCCGGGGAGTCAATCTGCCGCACTTCTCCAATGGTTTAAATAATGTTTGTCAGGATCCCCCAGTCAACACTTTCTCCCCCCTTCTCTTTGCATCATGCTGCAGTAATCGTGCAGATGCCTGCTGTGCTCAGGAGATGGAAAGCTCAAGAAGTTCTTCAGGAGAAGTAAAACAACAGAAACTCTCATGCAATTAAGTCACGGTTCACCTTCCAGCAAGACTAACCGAATGGGCTACCAACAGCTCCCCTCCCAGACATGCATCCCCCACTCCTGTGACACCCCTCATCTTGCTATTTCTTATTTGTTAACAGAAATAATTATTTTTTAAAATACACACTCAGGAGTGCACACTCAATCTGACACTTGCCTGCTCAAGAATGAGCAGTATATTTACCTCGACATTTGTGACCAGGGTTTTCATGATAGAGGAAAATCTCTTGAGCAACATGGCTAAGTGAAAAAAGGGCTGTGCTACTGCTTTGGTCCCACACTTCTTATTAAAATTCACTTCCCAAATTTCCTAAAGTGTTCTTGTAGCACCAGGGTCTCTTCATCTCCCAGAGGAGAGGTAAGGAAGGCAGGTCCAAGCTCTCAGGGAGCAGGTGGCCCCTTCAGCTGTCTCCATTCCCCCTCACCCCTGTGCTAGAGCAGATCTCTGCTCTAACTCTAGCTGTCTGAAGTCAAGCATCTAAATCTGCACTGCAATGAAAAGCAGGCTCCTTTGCGTGGGATATCACTTTGAGACGAACCATTGTTTTTCTTCAAACTCAACAGTTGCTCCTCCAGCAGGAGGAAAGGCATAGGCAGCTCTGCTGCCAGCCCTGCTGGCCATCCTACTCACTGCCCTGAGCACGTACAGAGCAAAGCCCCAGCTGCTCACACAATGCTGCCGTTCCTGCCATCTATCAGATACAGAAATATCAGTGCAGAAATAGAGACACATATAGGGATTTTTTCCTACATATTCTCTAACACTACATGCTGTTTACTACTCTACAGTCCTTCAGCAGCCTTAAACAGGCATTCAGTTTAAACGACCTTTTCATACCACCCTCTGCTTTTGCTATTTTCACTATATTCCTTTTTAAGAATACCCCTTTGTGTTTGTATTCTGACACAAAAAAACTACAGGTCTTTCTTATCTGGGAGCCACTAATGAGAAGAACAGAGATCAGCTCTATTTTACTGTCTGATTTGTTTCCTATGGTCAATCATTGAGGTAGATTAGGGCTGAGTAATTCCACAAAACTATGCCTATGTAATTGCTCATCATCTTTCACTATTATTACCACTTTTCATCCCTATTTTATTCTCATCAACAGTTACAAACACTTGTCACACCTCATCTTTGAATGCTGATCTCTTCAGTCAAAACACTCTCTCCTCCGGCTTCTTTCTGCATTACCCAGTATTGCAAGGATATGATCCTGGTGTTTGGTAGGATGAAAAAAAGTTTGTCTTGCCTTTGGGTTGCTACCACTACAGACATCCAAGCAATCTCACCAAAAGCTGGAGAGGCAGGAGGAAGGAAAACACACCTCAAACCCTGGACAATATATTAAAATTCCTTGGAAACAGTGATCAAACACAGTAGAGAGACTTTATCAGTGGCCTGCTAAAGGAAATACCCAGAGGCAAACCCTCCTTAGACACCAGAAGATCTATAGAATGAAAACGGTATGAAGCATTTTCTTCCCTTGCAAATTCATTGGTAAAGATATAAAAGCTCAGCAAAACTTTTTCTCTGTTAAGATATTACAACTGTCATTCTTGCCACTGGACTCTGATATTTACAAGACATCAGTTCCCACCACAGTCTTACAATATTTCTAGCTGATTAATTAGATTAAGAAGTAAATCAACCATGAAACAGGATTCACTGAAAACCAGGCTCCATTAATTCTGGGGCTGTCAGCCTTCAGGTTTTTTGCAAACAACCAGGGAGTCCAATTACATGTGCAGCAAAAAACACAGAATGTCGAATTCCTCAAAGAATTAACAGAGACAGTCCGAGCCCCAGATAACAGTTTATCTGAGCAGGAAGCTGTTCCCTAGCTATGGGAAGAACCTGACTTGTAAAAGACATGCAGCTGCCTTCAGCTTGTGTCAGAAGTATCCATAAACAAAGAATCATCTCCACTTAGCAATACTCCAGACTGGGCCAGATGGAGCCCTTAATGGAAGCTGGGTAGAGAAAAGAGGTCTGAAGAGCCATAAAATCCCTTCTTTCTAGAAGTGCCCTTCAGTTCAGAGACACAGCACTAGCTGGGCACCACAAGCATCCAGTGCAGCAGCTGGCCATATTCAGGATCCGAGTCACCAACATCATCAATCCCCATGCTTAACCAAGCATGGTGCCATTGGTCTTTTAAGACAAAAAATACAAGGAAGTCTTCCTGTAGAGCAGAAACCAGGCACTGGCTGAGCTCCCAAGACTTCAGGAGATTATTTAATTGTCTCTGCTGCTTTGGCACAGTTAGCTTTTGGTACACACATGCTGCTGCTATTCCCTTGGTGATCAAGCTAGCAAAATCAAATGACTAAAAATGAGAAGTCTGGGGGGAGAAGGAGGTCTTTAATGTGAGATAACACAACTTAAAATCTAAAATGAAAACAGACAACAACGTGGCGTAACAGGAGGCATCCACTGAGCTAAAATTACTGCGTTAGAAACTGGCAATCTCTATAGTTCACGGAGATAAACAGTCCTCTCAAGAGGGCAATTCATGCAGCAGTTATTGTAAAACGGGAAGAAATCAGCTTTTGGAGCTGCCAGGATTTCTCTTTTTCTCTGTTAACAACCAGGACGAGTCAGTATCTCATTTTAGTTAGCTGTCAAACACTTAGCTAAAGTTCAGAGGGATGAACTTTATCCGGAAGACCAAGAGACTCCACTTGATCAACCCGTATTTGATTTCACATCAAATCCAGTACTTCAAATCCAAGGTCATATCTTCCAATTATAATTTATAAATGCTGAAGTGGTACCGCAAAAGACTTGGGAGACAGGAAAATAAAAGTAAATTAAATGCTCTGGAGTTTCCATAAGGTTTTTTTGATTACATTACCATACCCAAATCACATGCATATACATTATTCTTTTAACTGCAAACGATAATCAGAGATGGCAAGGAAATTCATTATATTTCACAAGTCCTAAGTAATGGATCTTAAAAAAAAGTAGCTCAAACCCACCCATCCCTATTTTTGCCACTCCTTCTCAAACCTATTCCAAATCGAAGGTATGGATTACTCTGCTTCCAATACGAAGCTTGCAAAGCCAGAGATATGACAGAGACATTCAGGAACTCTTCTGGTCAGGTTTATTTTGATCACATCTTGCACAGACAGTGAAAGACAGATGATATAAACAAGATTTACTTCTCTCAGCTGGTGTGAAATTGAATAATCCTTTAAAGTAATTATCTCTGTGAGACAAAACTAAATAGAAATATTAATTTAAAAGATCATGACCATCAAAGAATAAACTATGTATTGTCTTTTACAACTACACATCCCTGTCACCAAGCAATACACTACACAACTCAATATGCATCTCAACAGTTCAGGAACCACCCTGTGCAGCCCCTACAGCAATGCCTTCTTCTCCTTGGAAATCTCTCATGGAAGCCTGAGGGTTTCCACAGTTCCTGCTTTTTTTGTCTTCACAAATCAAAGACGGTAATTGATGCGCCACCAATGTACTGCTTACACCCGATTATCTAAGAGCTGAAGAGGCAACCCCCAAATGCTAGGCAGTCTCCCCAGTCCATGAATGGGTGTCAGTTTTTCAGCCTCTGACTGCCTTCACTCCACTGCTCTGCTCAGTGATGCTTCCTAAAGAAATTAACAAGAATTAATATTAAAAGCCTTGCAGTGAAAACACAGCACAGTCACACACACTCCTGCAAATTTGACTATTAACTTCTCTTATTATTACCATCCATATTTATTGTGAAGATTTTTACTGTTGAAACCAATTAATTCACGAGTTTGCACTGAACAGTTAGGGCTGTCTGTAGGGAAGAAATAAACTCAGAATCTAATACTACCAAAATAAGGAAAAGGAATAGATTTTGCAGGGATTAGATAATGTGTTACCTGTGTTTTAATTGATGTTTTCTTCTGTTTAAAAGAATAAAAAGATCTTAGTTATGCAACTGAAATCTGAATTGTACTGCAAATCCTTCTCCATCACTGAATCAGCTACCACCTTATTCTATTTTTTATAGTAAAATTACAATAACTAGCCTTAACTGGACAGGAGAAACTGAACCACCTTATTCCATATTCAAAAATATTTCAGCTATTATAAATTAATTTTCTCTAATAAACCTCTAGTCTGAAACACAATTATTTCAGCATTTAGTCTGACTTGGTATTCAAGCATAATAATTAGAACCCTCAAAGAACAGTCAACTCACTCACCCTGTGAAAAACTCAAGTGTCTACATGGGAACCTTGTTCTGAACAGCCATTTTAGACAACTGGCACCTGTGCTCAAGGTCGTCATCACATTAATTCCCTGGATTCACATTGCTGCATGTTTTCCAGTCTAATATGCACAATTTCAAGGTACAAGCTAAAATTTAAAGCTATATGTTGAGGTCTTTCAAGACTTGTTCTCTGCATGTAAGGCATACTAATATGGGTTGTTGACCAGTAGTTACTTTGGAGATCTTAATTTCCAAATGCTAAAATATGCATGTAGAAGGGGACAGTACAGAACTTGACTTTTCAATGTCAGAGTTACATGTGTGTTTAACAAGTAAGAAATTCACAGAATCACAGATTATGCAGAGTTGGAAGGAACCCACCAGAATCATCAAGTCCAACTCCTGGCCCTTCACAGGACAGCTCCAAGAGTCACACCATGTGCCTGAGAGTACCATTCAAATGCTTCTTGAACTCTGTCAGGCTTGGTGCTGTGACACTTCTCTGGGGAGCCTGTGCCAGTGCCCAACCACCCTCTGCAGGAAGAACCTCTTTCTAATATCTAATGCACATCTCCCCTGACACAACTTCAGACCATTCTCTCGAGTCCTGTCACTGGCCACCGAAGAGGAGATCAGTGCCTGCTCCTCCTCCTCCTCCCCTCATGAGGCAGTTGTAGACTGCAAAGAAGTCTCTCATCAGTCTCCTTAAAGCTATGGGAAAAAAATACACAGGAAATTTATCTCAAACCAGGCACGGTATAAATAAAACCAAAAGAAAATGCAAAAATTTTCCAATTCTGTACCCAAATAGAGGTATAAGCTGACCAGAGGATGATGGAACATATTTTAGTTTGCATAGAAAATAATTTTTATTTCCTGGCAATAAAAACAAGGCACTGAACTCTTGGCCATAATCTCAGTCAAGGATGTGTGGTAAAATAATGGTCAGAAACACAGAGCTCCAAGGAATTTATTTAGTAGCTGTAGGGAAGACACTCAGGGCCCGAAAGTTGTTCCAACAATGCAGCAAATCCTCTCTGCACCCAGGCAGCCCCTGTACTGAGACAGTCTCTTGGTTACAATAGAAACAGGATCACAGTTAATCTCCTACAGAGAACTACATACCTTGGCTAAACCACAACGTACACCCTGGTGCTCTCTCCTGCTGACAACAGCAGCACTGACCAAGCATCAGTTATGAGCATGCAGTATGGCTGCTGAGATTCAACCAAAATTAATTCATCTCATCCATTTTAGTTAGCCTTTTTGCTCACACACACAAATCAGATAGAATTATCACAGTTGGAAAGGACCTCCAAGACCAGAGTCCAAGCTTTGACCAAACACCACCCTGCCAAACCATGTCACGAAGTGTCATTTCTTGAACACTTCCAGAGATGCTGACTCCAACACCCCCAAGGAGAGCTCATTAGTGTTCAACTACCCTTTCAATGAAGAAATTCTTCCTGATGTCCAAGCTGAACTTCCCCTGGTACAACCTGCGGCCATTTCATCTTGCCCTCTCATTTGTTGCCTGGGAGAAGAGGCTGGCCCACGCAGCTACAACCTTCTCTCAGGTGCTTGTAGATATGCATAAGGCCTCTCCAGAGCCTTAATTTCTCCAGCCTTGCTCACTCACTTCTCATGGGACTTACCTTTTAGACCCTCCACCATTCACCACCACTCTCTGGGCCTGGCCATTCAGCCAGTTTTTAAATCAGCAAATAGTACAAGTGAAGCTGTTCAGGGGGGTGGTGGAGTCACCACCTCTGAAGGTGTTCAAGAGGGGTCTGAATATGGCACCTGAGGATATGGTTTAGGGGTAATTGTGGTGGCACTGGGTTGATAGTTGGAGTAAATGATCTTGAAGGTCTCTTCTAACTATGGGAGCCAGGAACGCTCTGGAAGCTGCCCGAAGCTTCCAGGAGTGGAAAGTTACTGCCCCTCTCCCCCAGGAGAGAACAAAGGGATAATTGACAACTACAGCAACCAACCAGGCACCTGAGCCCATGTATGGTCAGAGCCAATGAGTGCATAAGCTTTGTTTAAACCAACCAATGATGAGATTGAGTGCGGTATTTAAATTGTCTGCAAAAGACAGCTATGAATAAACACAGGGGAGAATTAAGCCTTGAACCTGGTCACCACCACAGTCGTGTCTCTCTGATTCGCCACCACAAATAACTCAGATTGTGAGATGGTAGGACCCGACACCTAACCTTGATGATTCTAGGATTCTGAAAGGCAAAAATGTGAAACTGGTGTACACAGAGAAAAAAAACACAAACACTAATCACAAAATAAAAGTTTCGGTTTAGCTTCCACCAACAAACAAGCCTTTAGGGAAATGCTGCTGTTGTATGCAGGAATCCTTGGGTATGAGTTTGTAAGTTACTTCTTTATAAGATTAAAGACTTCTAATATCCTCTTGATACAGGCTTTGCTAGCATGTACAGGGGGTGGGCTGCTGCCAGGCATGGGTTTGCTTACCAAAATCAGAGACATAAAGAACAATCTGGACATACAGAATCTAATTACAGGAACATTGCCAATTCTAAGAAAAGGCTAAATAAAGCCAGCAAACACAGGTTTCTCTAGGAAGACAAACAGTCCTTTTCCCTAGCTTTTCAGTATTTGCACTAATATTCTGCAGTTACCAGCAAATTACTGGAAGACAAACTTTGTCTTCTACCAATTTCTGCCCTCTTCATGTTTCATGCATACTTCGTTGAAAACATCTTCTCTAACTAGCAGTAAGATTCTCAATTTTTGATGAAAGTAATTGTAAATGAATCCAAAGAATATACATTTACCTTCCTTATCTTGGTCTCATTTTGCCAGCTTTCAGAAGAATTAATCACTGAATAAAAATTACAAAGCTGTAGAGGTTGAAAGGGACCTCTGGAGATTGGCTGGTCCAGCCCCTGCTCAAAGTAGGACCAACCTCAGACAAGAGCCAGCTGCTCGGGGCCTTGCCCAGGCAAGTTTTGAATTCCTCTGGGGACGATGATTACACAGACTCTCGGGGCAACTTGTCCCAGTGTTTGACCTCACATTCTGAATATTTTCTGCTTTATATTGAATTGGAATTTCCCTTGTTTCAACTTGCAAAATTAAAAAATATCAACTACAGCTATTTGAAGCCTTAAGAACTGCAAGTGTTGGCAAATCCCAACTCCTCATCACACAAATGGGAAAGTAGAACTGAAGAAGTCTACTTCAACTAAGCAAAGTAGTGGAGACACATACACATGGTCATTCTCACTTTTCCCAGAGCTGATCTGGGTATTTTGGCCAAGGGCCCTGGGACCTTTTGACCATGGCTTCTACCTGCAGCCTGGGTCAGTGCCACAAGGAACATCTGTTTTGGTTGCATTTGTATCCAATTCTTCCACTAACCAACTATTCAGGAAATTTTTAAGTTTCACATGCTGTGGATTTTGAAGATTAAAGGCTCAAAATATGTTGCCTAGATACAATTGGTTAGATAAGATTTCTGAAGAGAAGATTATGCAAAGAATTACCAGACGCAATGAAATAGCTCAGGAAATGCTTCTGAATAGCTTGCACCACTAAATTTGTGCCTGATGTTTCTCCTTTCAACTGCAGAACTATTTCTTTTTTTAAAAGGTCAAACTTAAAAGGAAATCAAATAAACTCTGGTCAACAGCAGAACAGACAGAACAAATGTTTGAGTTGGTTTGAATATCTTCAAAAGTTTTGTTGAATTATGCAGGCTGTAAGCCTGTGTATCAGAACGTACCATGTCTACAGTTTGACAGTAACTTCTAATATAATATTCACTCAAGTAAAATATGCCAGTGCATTTTCATCTCAAGACAGTGTCAGTTGACAATTCTATTTCTTAAAAAAAAATTGGAAGGTTTTTGTCTTCATAGAAATAAGCACAAAAATAAGCAAGACAATAGCATTAAAAGACAGTATTAGAAGTTATTTCCTGAAGTGGGAGGAATGTCAGATGTATAAACTCTATGTATGAGTTTATATAAATCAGATGCAGACAGTTTGTCCCTTACCTCATTTCAATCAGGAAGATCTAGTAAAAGTCATGTATCACACATTTATGTTGCATGTAGTAGGATCTTTTTTTTTCTTTCAGTTGTCTCTGTTAGAGATCAATCAGACCAGATAGTCATTTTTAGAATAAACTTTAAACAGATAAGTCATCTCAGTCCCATTATTTGCTTACCGAAGCAAAAATTACAACTACAGTCACCTACAAAACAAAAAATTAAAACCTGCCTAACCAGGTAAGAACTGCCTATCCAGTTCTTACTCAGTTCAGTGGTAGCCACAGTCTCCTTTCTGTAACAGCATAGTGATGTTTCGTCTTCCACAGAAAAGTCACTTGCTGGTTTTTGCACCTCCTGCCATTTCTTTCATCAGAAGACTCCAATAATACCAGCACAACATTACCAAGCTGGTTTTGGGCTGCAAAGGTATCACTGACTAAGTCTACAATCTTATTCTGGTTAAGATCTGTCTGTGATTTTTAATGCTGACAAGTCAACAAGTTCACCCCTAAGATGAAACTGAAGTACAGAAGAATGTGCAGAACAAACAGACACACTGAAGACATTCCTTGAAACTTTTCCAGCCAAGACAAGAAAGTGACATGAAAGTCATCCAGAAAACTTCTCAGGTTTTTGATATAAGGCAAAAAAGATTAGCCAAACACATTCTTTAGGATGAAAACCATGCAAAATGTTGGCATTTGGTGGTCTAATTCTTGAGATCTCTTGGATTGTTCTTCATGATCTCAAACTTCATTACAGTCATCTTGATGAATCTTCATGTCATGATAGAAGAGCAAAGTGGATTACAAGGAGGACAAATGAATAATTTATTGAATAAATATTTATAAAATAAATCTTTGAGGCCAAGACTATTAAGGAACAGGAACCAGGGATTTGGGACTTGCTGTACTAATCCTCATGAAAAATTTACCATGGGGTATCAGATTATTGAGGTACTCAAGGTACAAAAAAGTTATGGTAGGTCTAGAACAATCATTACGTGGTAATATGATAAAAGTGCTACATTTTATCAGCATTAGATTTCCAGAACATGCAATGAATCTATTCAGATAACATCTTCTGAACCTAGATCTCATTAGCATGAACAGGAAAGCAGGAAAGTGGTAAAAATAAGCATGCCCAACAGACTCAGACAAAACACAATTTCCATATAACACATGACTCCTGGATTTCTTTGTCCCTCAGTCAGAATAACAACTGCACTTCATCATCCACTACAATCCACAAACTTGCAGGGCACAGCTGAGACTTTGAAAATCTGTGGCCACCACAGACACTTTGACTTTGTGATTACTGTTCATCCTGCCATTGTGGCCTCACACTGCTAACAAAACAATCCCTGTGATGCAGCCTGCAGGAATCGGACCATTTCTACAGATAGCTTGATGCTCTCTTACTATTACCAGCTCAGGGAAAAACCTTCAGGACTATACATAAAATAGTGATGAAGACCTCAAAATCCAACACAGTTTAATCTGCAGCCAAGGCATGAGTAGAATCATCTGGTACTTAAGACAGGAAGACTGTGCATAAGAAATGAATAAAACATTAAATACACAGCAGGTAATCAAATTGCTAAAGCAGTTTTGAAGGGTATTATTATTATTATTATTATTATTATTATTATTATTATTGGCAGGTAGTACTAAAGTAGTCCATCTGCTCCTAAACTTTTGTCTCTCAGTTGGAAATACTATGTGCAGTTCTTGTGCATTTAAATTCTATATCCAGGTAAAAATTTCCTACAAAATTTTACTGGCAAAAGAAAAGAATACTTAGTTCTTACTAACTTTCATATTTCCTGTTTTGCCTCCAAAAGAAAATGCTAAAAAGCCTGTGATCAGTTCTAAGTGGTTCATTTCCAAGTTAGCCAGCACCTGATCTCTGTGTTTTGTATAAAGCCACTGATGAATGCAGCAGAAAGAGCTTGGCCACTTACCTTTTGGGAAGGCAGAACATAATGTTACCAAGGATTCTACCTTTTCATATACAAAAGGCCCAGGCAGGAAAACCCAGCGAGCCTCTAATTTGAATTTTTTTTAAAACACTTGAAAAACTTAAGTGCTAGAGGGGGTACTTTCAAAACACTTACATAACCTGTTACACTTAGACAACAGGGCTTTTCTCTGCTCTAAATAATCCAGCAAGCAGTGTAAGAGCTGGAAGCTGGTGCAGGCAGCAGACTGCAAACAGGAATGGAAAAGGAACTGAACATCTGGCTGCCTCCTGGTCTCAAAAAAGACAGGAAAAAAAGCTGCACATCTGCAACCGTCAGGAAAAAGGGCATTAGATTCAAATCCACAGTGTGGTCCTCTGCAAAAAAACCCAAACCAATACAAAACAGAAAAACAACAAAAAAAGCCCTGTCTGGCACAGTCCACAATTGCCTCCAGGCCAGCACAGCATATTTTACTGTAACTTTAAGCAATCTTTAGTCTGAGACTCGGGTTTTGGTATTGTCTTACACCCCCTCTGTGTTCAGTAGGATGATATTTTTGCATTAGCTTTCAAAACTTTAATAAATGACTGCATCTCCCTACTAATATAACCAGGACTTTAGCAAGCCCTCACTATGGCTCAGTGCATATAGATAAACCATTGCTAAAATTGAATTTAATGATCATTTCTCTTTAGAAGTGCAAAAGAAGTGAAATTCTTCAGGGAGAAGAAAGAAAACCCAAACATTCACCCCAGCACCCCAAGACAAATCAGAAAAGTATCATAAATTAGCATCTCTTACATTGTAAGGACTTATGTACTGAGAAGTACAAGGAAAGCAAACAAGCTATTAATTTGCAAAGGTCACTGAACAACCATCAGATAAGAGGATCCAGTCACTACTGACATGAACTGAATTTCAAACACAAGTGGAAGGTCTTATTTTTGTATTCTCAATTTTATGACCAAAGCACCAACGGCTGTCAAGGTTGCTGGCACACCAAGAACTGAAGAGAGATGCATCTCAGGTTAAGGGACATGAAGTCTGCAGTACACTAAAAGGAAAAATCCAAAGACTGTACCATAGCAGCACAGGGTTGAAGTTTTTGCGATGAAAGTTTTCATCTTCTGGGACAGTCAAATCACCACTGTTTGCCAGCACAGACAGTCAAGCACCTTTTAGACCAAGTCTTCTGCTCAACCAGGCTTTCTACACACCCTGACAAGTCTTCCAGGAATGAGACTGGGGCAATGGACCATCCTCAGAACACTCAAATATCTTTATTTTGACAGACCCTCACAAAACAACCATGATCACCAGCACAGTGGAACTCCCACGAAGAAAAACCTAACTGCGAGTTGTGAGTAAAAGCAAGACTAGATGGATTGATACAGACAGAAATGTAAGTGGAATGGAGATGTTTTACCTTTTGCAGTGCCCAATATGCATCTAAAGAGTATATTTACCTGCTGCAATTGCAGAGAGACTGGAAGCAGGGATTTGAGTACTTATTTTCAAGTTTCTCTCAATAGTATTTTTACAAGGAAAATGGCCATTCTCAGGAGATGCAATTTTCAAACCATTACTTTGAAATCACTAAAAAGGGAAAATGGGGGAGGAAAAACCAAGCCAGAGATAATTCCATGACTGGCATTTGGTCTGCCTAGTAATGAGCCCACATGCCTTGAACAGAGAAGGAAATATCTGTTTTTTCTACGAAGTCCCAGACACTGCAAGCAGAGATGTGCCCAAAGAGAAGGAGAAGGGTGACTGCACCACCTGTGGCCTTACCTGCTTCCATAAAAGCTGCAGCTGGAGCACTGGCTGCTACATCGGCTCCTGAAGTCTGGCTTCAAGGGCAAAGCCATAAGATAAGGATTTAAAATAAAAAAAAATATTGTGGAACTAACACACAGTATGTTGGCACATACTGTTTCACTTCTCCTTCCTCCTCTCCCTCACTGGTATTGTTTATTTCGGCTGTGGGCACTTTGAAGAAGGGACACTCCTCCACCCTGTATTTGGATGCTGACACCCCAACCTTCAGCAGGTACCATAACCCAACCAGGGCAGGCCATGCTGTCAAACAGGGTCAGATGTTTGTCAACAGATAAGCTAGTGAGTCTCTCCAAAGGATTTACTCATTAATTAAGAGATGTTACCCAACAACAAAAACAAACCAATGCAGGACAGTGACAATTTGCAAATAAATAAGCAGTAGTTTGTTCACCAGCTTAAAGATTATTACACTCAACTGGCTGAGACAATAAGAAGAGATTAGCTGGTGCAATGAAGGCAGTAGGAAGCCTTGATTTAAATGAATATCGCATTTTATATCCTATTAAGCATGTTTTATATAGCTAAATCTTCAATTTATAACTTTCTTAAAGAACGTAATCTAACAGTGAGCATTGAATTATCAAAATATATTGGCATGAAGCTATAAACTGTGACATTACATTTGGTACATTTCTTTTTGTAAGAAGAGACACAGCATAAATATTCTAATTACTAAAAATCATTATTTGTGTCACTCTTGGTTTAGATGACATTGAGAATCCAGAGACAAATTAAACAAAGAGCAGCTTCACCTGGGCCTCCACAGAGATTGCCCTGGCACCCATCTCCTCCTCTTCCCTACAGTTAGATTAATAGATTGATTAAAAAAAAAACCCAAACAAGTTATAGGAGGCTTGAAGCAAACAGGCCTCATGATCTGGCCTCTAGCTCAGAGGGTTCCCATTTGTCTGCTGAAGAACTTCACCTCATCTTAGATCTCTCTAATTCCAAGCTTGTTCCTCATGAAATTCAGATGCAGAGGAAGAAATTGTGCCATGCAACTCAATGAACTCCAGAAGGGTTTCTTCTTGATGTAATTTAGATGCTCAAATACAGCCAAAGGACAAATGCACTCCTACATCAGCAGGGAAAGGGACTGTGTCAGAGACAGAAGGGCTGAGTTGGGGAATCACTGACAAAAGTACATCAGGGGGTCATAGAGAACTAATAAAACCTCCCCATGCGCCCTATGCCATGGCTACTTAAGTCATTGCAGGGGTTAAGTGAAAAAATGTATTATTTCTAGCATGTCTGTCCAACAGAGCTGGCAGCAGTTCTTTACAAGACAGTTAAATTCACTTACCTACTGTTAATCCCCCTGCTTTCCCTCTTCTGGGGACTCTGATGTCTCAGTTCTTTGTGGAGATGCTATCTGTCTCCCAGTCCTATTCCAGACAAAAAGTCTTTCAAGGTTATTTTAAACCAATCTGGACAGTCATCAAGATATTCCCATAAGGGATTACAGATGAGATCAACATTAGCTCTTACAACTCAGTAAAAAAATCTAGAGGTGACAGTGAAAAAGGTTCAGAGAACATCAGAAACAGGGATTGTAAGAAAGAGAAATACATTGACAATACACTCACATCTCCAACACAGCATTCACTCTTGGTCACCCCATCTCAAGGATTTCAAAAAACAGGAAAAGGCATTGAGGATTAAAAGGATAGCTGTAATTGTGTGCCAGTTTCCAGACAAATCAGTAGACTGAATATACCAAGACATGTTAAAAACATGTGTTTGATGATAGAAATAACAGAGAAAACAAGAATTATTCATCATTTCTTCCTATCAGAGAACTAATGAGCATGCTGTGAAATTATCAGCTAGACAGCTTAAAAGAGAGTATTTTTTCCAGTAATAAATGTGCTTGCTGCAAGATAGTGCAGGCACAGCTTCAGGTATTCCAAATCTTAAAAAAAGACTTGAAACAGTTACATGAGGGTTAAGTTGGTGGTGGCTATGACACACAGTGGCTGGGGTACAATGCCTGGCTCCAGCAGTCCTGAGCTGCCAATGGCCCAATGGTAGAAAGTGATGCAAAGGCAGAGTTTTATACTTCCCTCCTCATGATGATTTCGGCTGGGATAGAGTTCATTTTCTCCATAGGAGCTGTAGAGGCTGCATTTTTGATTTGTGTTGAAAGCAGTGTTGATGACACAAGGATGTTTTTGGTTTTGCTGAGCAGTGCTCACACAGCATCAAGGCCTTTTCTGCCTGTCCCCTCCCTGGCCCTCCCTCCTCAGTTAGGAGGCTGAGGGTGTACAAAGAGTTGGGAGGAGACACGGCCGGGACAGCTGACCCCAAGTGACCCAAGGTCATGCTCAGTATATAAAGCTGGGGGGGAAGAAGGAGGAAGGTTGAGGCATTTGGAGTGATACCATTTGCCTTCCCAAATCACCACTATGCATGACAGAGGCCTGCTTTCCTTGGGATGGATGAAGACCTGCCTATCCTTGGGAACTGGTGAATTAATTCCTAGTTTATTTTGTTTTGCTTTGCTTGCATGCATAGCTTTTGCTTTACCTATTAAACTGTCTTTATCTCAGCCTATGAGTTTACTCATTTTTACTCTTCTGATTCTCTCCCCCATCCTACAGGGACAAGTGAGTGAGCACTGTGCAGGAATGAGTTGCTGGCTGGGATTAAACCACAACACCCCTTAACTACCAGTTTACTGGCCAGTATAAGAGAGACTCCTGGGATGGCAGGCATCCAGCCATATTCATACATATGTTTATGTCCACACACAGGATCAAATCTACAATTTATCTAAGGGCAGCCCCAGCTCAGGGGGAGCTGCAGGATGAGGATATCTACACCACAGCTTTGGAAAGTAGCTTGCTCCTTGAGCAGTAGCTCAGTGTGCTTCCTACACATTGCCAAAACAACCCCTTCAGAGAGCATCCAGTGACTGGAAGGATGTTCACCACCCCATCCTAGGCCAGAGCTGAAGCCTTCACTAACTGATGCACTCCAAGGGTGCTCACCAACTACTGTGCTCCCAGAAAGATGTGACACCAACAGTCAGCAAAGTTGTAGAAGATCTCCATTCCTTTAAGGGCCTATGCTTTCGTAGTGGCCCAACCCAGCCATCATTTTCTGGTTTCACACCAGGCAAGCTCCTCAACCTCCATCCTCCACCTCCAGGAACAGCCACGAAAGAAGCCTTGCACACAGCAGTCAAGTCCTCCTCCTTCCAAGCCAAGATAGGAAGAAAAGGAGTTAAAGGTGGGAGGGCATGGTGAGAAGGAGGACTCAGGAAGCCTGGCTGGAAAAAGAGCAAAGACTTGCTGTGATAAGTGGGGGAAACAGGATGTCGCATGGAGGCCAAATGCCCATGCTGTTCCCACACCCTGACCCGATGCTGTCCAGACTCCCCACTCCTCTGAGGTTTGCCTTTATTTTTAACAAGTGCAAAAAAATCCCAAAGGCATTTGTACGGACAAATATAAATGACTCAGCTGGAGATGGACTGCCTGAGTAAGCCCCAAGACTAATTTTCTCTGTAGCTCTCCTCCTCTCAGAGGCAATCTCACACCTTCACAGTAACGAGATCAAGACAAAATACATCTCTGTTCTGTCTGCTGGGCTGGGCCAAGAAAATAGTTTGCATCTCCCAGAAGCATTGAAAACTACTGAAGGCAGGACATTTTTGTCTTAGTCCCTCTACAGCTCTAAATAAGCCTTTTTACTTCAAGTAGTGAAAAAATACTGACAAAATCAATCAAATCGGCCCTGCCATTAGTGTTCTCCTAGCCACCATAACCTAACCATTCAAACAACAACCAAAATGTTTAAAATGAGTAGGCACAAATCTAATTCCATATATTACTTATATTTGAAATTGTCCAATAATTTTTTTCTTCTCATCCAAAGAAACCTGAAGAGATGCCTTTCTACTTACCACTTTAAGGCTTTGGATCAGGTTCCCATATGTGACTGAGACTCAAGAAAACAAACATACAGAATCACAGAATCAACTAGGTTGGAAAAGACCTCTGAAATCATTGAGTCTAACCTGTGACCTAACACTACTTTGTCAACTAGACCATGGCACTCAGTGCCACAGCCAGTCTCTTCTTAAATACCTCCAGGGATAGCACACTCTCTTGCATTTGTAATCTACAGACATAGTGCACTCAAAGGAATGCAACCGATCTTCTGCTAATGATGAAACCAAAAAATCATTCTTCGAGCAAATATACTACATTAACACTAACCATATTTAAAGATCCCACTGAAATGAATCAAAATATTTGTTTCCTTGCCATTTAGGAAAGAATTGTTTTGTTATTAAGAACGCAGTGGATGCAAGGCTTTGTCAGAATAACTTCTGCAGACTATTTCTTGCTTTCATTTTCCATCATTAGTTCTTCACCAATGTGCTTTAGTCCCATTAAAATCAACATCTTTGAAAGCAACTGCTGATTTTAAAAGTGAGCAGATTTCTGTTGCTTAGCTTCAAAGATATTAAACCTATGAAGAGAAATGCACAAACACTTGTATGCACAACTTCAGCTTTAATTAACATTGACTTCGTAATACACTGCTTTGATGGGGGCATTCTCCCCATTTTTTTCAGCAACTGAGACACTCGGGGAAAAAATAAAACTGTAGAAAATACCACTGCTCTGAATAAGAGGACAGTTTTCTTAGCCAGCCTGTAACAGACTCAATCCTTAAACATGGGCTGGGTCCACAAACTGCGCATTCTGTAGGTTTGTGAGAGGCAAAGATAACTACATGTTTACTGCCAAGCAAACGTAAGAGATGGAGCGGGAAGATGTGTAACTTAAAGTGTAGGGCCAAAATAACAGGTTTTTTAGGCAGTTCAACTTCTGAGTAAAAAAGCCAAAGCCAACTGCTACAATGCATTTGTGTAAGCAGCTTGCCCAAACTGCAGGGGCTGTTTAATCACGTCCGATTGTGGAAGAGGCAATGAGGGCTTGTGCAATGAGGACGCTGCACCAGGCGACACAAAGGAGCGGGAACCAGGACAAAAAACATACAAGCAATGGTGACCCAGAAGACACAAAAGAAGAGAGAAAAAGCAAACAGAGAATTGTTGTGCTTCTCATCAACATGGATGAAGGCTCACTTCATAGAGTACTTCACAGATCACACACAACAGTGTATGCTAATCTGCCCTCACCGCCAAACTCTCCAGGCATCAGCCTCATACACTTTGCAAGGAACATGCTTTGGCTCCTTTTTGTTTTCTACACTATTTCCTCTTCACTCTCTCTACTGCTTTGGTTTGTGAAGCCAAAGCCTCTGATCGAGCACCAGATTAAGAGAATGCACATTACAAAAGCATTCTTTATTCCTGCATTTGAACAAAGCTGACATTTCACATACATTCATAATATCCATCGGCTAAAAGAGTTTACCGGATAGGACACACTCCCCTCAGGCTATCGTTTCCCTAATAGATTCCTTACTAAAGCTATATGTCAGTAAAGGATGGATTGTAGATATTTAAACAGCAAAACTAACTAAACATAACTACTTCCTTTGAAGCTTTAATAGATGGTAAAAATTTCCACTTATCTATTTTTATGTGTGAATTGGAAACATTTGTGAAACTCAGTAGTCTTCTGTCATGAAAATTAAGAATGGCATTTTCAAGCTAAATCATCGGAAATCCTGAACTGAAGTGAGGGCTGCTAGCTTTATGCCCCTGGCACTAGGTGACAGATGACTTTCCACCTCCAATTTTTATTTGATTTGGAGATGCACTTTTTAACTTTCTTAGAAATGCTTCTCCGTATAAAGGATAAATTTACCACCTCTACACTTGAACCTCCATTTCAGG
The DNA here is from genome assembly GCA_013399895.1 of Serilophus lunatus. Lineage (NCBI taxonomy): Eukaryota > Metazoa > Chordata > Aves > Passeriformes > Eurylaimidae > Serilophus > Serilophus lunatus. Next base: position 95,666 of record VXBA01000620.1, read on the forward strand.
AGATTTGTAGCTTTATTAACAGGAGTAAACATCAGTACTTACAAAGATTTCAATGTTAGACACATTTATTAGCATTTCTGCTAAGTTCGCTTGCCCCATAATTGAAATATTATAATTGTTATGGCACATGAAACCATACTTTCTGAGATCCATGCTGTTCTTCAAGGAACATTACTGGAATAAAGAAAGCTCACCCTTTTGCCTAAATAACTTAAGGCAGACTAACATCCTAATTCCTTTTGAAATTCAGCCTGTTAAATTTCAAGAGAAAGTAAAAACCTCACATTCTGCAACTCTTGCTGCCTTTGTTGTTGCAAGAAAGATGCCGAATCCTTCCACATCCTCAAAAGATAGGCTCTGAAATGTGGAATTTTCAATAGCTTTATTCTCTTCATGGAGCTAAGAAAGGTGCAGTTACATCTGCCTTCATCTCCACTAGAGCTGAGACCTGGGTTTGCCCCCTCAGGAAAGGGCACAGACCTCTGTCAGCTCAAGTCACAGGGAGGTTGTAACTTTAGGAAAGCAAAGACAAAGATTTTTATTGCAAATTGCTGCTTAGGCACCTTAGTAGTAGCTTAAAGGAAAAAAAAAAGGAAAAAGTTAAAGGGAGAAGGAGAGATGAAATATAGACATAGCCTATAGAGAAACTAGCCTGCAGATCCATGTAAAAGATTTTGGAAGAGCAAGAACATTTGCAGGAATACATGCAGAGATGCAGTGTGAGAGATTTGATGTTCATATACAGAAGGAAAAAAAAAAAGAACAGAAAAAAATCATGGGTGCACCAAGCATAACTATATAGTCTGGTCCTCTGCATTCACACTGTGCTGTGTGTTACTAGCACCACTCTGCAGCTTCTCTGATCAAAAGGGTCTCTGACTGCTCACACCAGACACCAGAGACTGGGAAAAGGAGCAGAAGGCAAGGATAGAGGAGGGGAAAACAAGGTGATTTTACTGTATCAACTGTTAGGATAAACCAAAACAGTGTTCATCTGCTTTACACCTAAAGGTCCCTGAAGGTTTTCTGACAGCCTCTGCTGTGTACTTCATTGTGAGCAGTACACTTAGCACTGTTTAGGGATATTTGAAAGATAACTGGAACCCAGGAACTTATGTAGCCAGGCTGGTCTCCAGGCTTGTTGCCTTCACTGTTGGCTGTGTCTTCACATAAAACCTCAGGTAAGTCCTCTCCCAAAGGGGAAGCTTTTGTGCACATTTTTCAAAAACCCATGGAAAGGGACATATGAGGTACTGCAGTCTGTCTGTCCACACCAGGAGTTTGGAGAGATGCTATCTGGGCTATTGGCAGCAAAGGGTGACCATGGCCTCCCCACTCTAGTGCATTATGTTGATTTGTTCAAATAACTGGTCAGAAAAAGGAGCTAATCACTGTTTCACACACTTTCCCAGAATCTGAAAGTTTCAGATAAATTGGTATTATGGTAAAACATACCAGGACCAGAGCCAGCAAAGGCATCAGAAGAGATGTTCAGGTAGGGAATCTTTTTCACTCTGTTGATGAAACAACATGAACACTCCTCATGTTCAGCTGGGTGAACCAATTCCCCGCCTGATTGCAAAAATACCAGAATTCATGTAAGGGACAGTTCAGGACTGCATGGCCACTGCAACAGTCTCAGTTTATTGCTAGTTTAATTCTCTGAGCCAGTGGGGATGGAAGGAGGTCAGTGCCACAGTAGCAACCATCTGAGAAGTTTTAAGCAAAATGCATTTAAACCACACCCCGAGATTTCTAACTTGCATTGACTTTCTCCAGATCAATACTGAAGTCTCTAGATCACAGAAAATTGCAACACTCAATCTTCTGGAAGAGCCTTGACCTGGAAAGCAGCTTCATGCTAAGAAATACGTTGTAACTCCTGTATAAGAACTCGCAAAGCCATTCTGGGGGCATGAGGCAGTCAGTCTTACAAACAAACCTAAGGGTCACTACTTTGCACAATCCAAGTGGTTAGTCAAGCTCCCAAGAACTTTTCAGAGCTTTCCAAGCCTGTTAATTCGTGGTTGTTTTTTTTTTTTGGTGTTTTTTTTTTTTTTTAGGTTTCTCTGTTTTGTGGCTTTTTTTCTTATATCTTTTGAGCTCTTCATAATTTCCTAATTTAGTTAAAGGAGGTAAGCTTCTTACAATTCTGGGGATGCTTTCTGATTTTTTGTTTTAAAAAATATGTTTTCAAAAAAAGGAAGTCTTTTAGCATTCAAACACCTGATATTCTGGGTAGCATTGCAAGATTAATTACTATATTGGAAGAGTATGCAATGGAGCATACTACTAGTGGAGGTGCAAAGAAGCAGCACACTTAGGCTGGAGTCACCAATACTCATAAGTAAGAAGGCATATACAACAGAAGTGATAAGCAAGAAGTTTTAAAAAATCAAATTTGTTACTAATAGGACAGGTATTGAATACAGAAGGAAATAGAATTATAAAAAAATCTTACGTAAATAAACTAGAGCATTTGGAAAAGCTGTAGACCCCAGAAAGCAACTCAAACAGCTACGAAATGGGCAGGAGAGTAAATTTATTTAAATAGCCTCAAGGCACAGTAAATACAGCTTGTCTCGGTATAGCACAGGACAAGTCATCCAGATCTGAGATCCCTGAAAACACCAAAAAACCCCACAAGTTTCCTACCCTTAAAGTGTGACCAGCTGCATAATGTGGACCAAATTTAGCATGGCCAGGAACATAGTAAATTTGAAGATTTTAAGACATGTCTATGTATGGCTAGTCAGAACACGAAATTCGGGGACTATTTGTACATAAGCCCATTCAGGAATAAGATGCATTTATTCCCTAAGCAAGGTGTTTACAAGTAAAGCTGCTGCACTTCAGTCTCCCTTCCTTGTTGATGCAAATCAACACTTAGACATGCGCAACTCTGAAGGCTTAGCAGAGTCTTAGCTCTTGGGCACCACATGACTCGGTTGTTCCTCATCTCACCCATTGCAGGTAGTGGGGGTGTTTAACTTTCTAGCTCTTGCTACTCACTTCAACTGTAAGATCATTGCTCTTGCTATCAAATCAACCCAGCCTTTGTTCAGGACAGTTACTTTTAACTTCTACAGAATTTCCCACTCCCACACACAATCCAGGAGACAGTGTGTATGAAAGATTTATATCCATCCTTTGTACAGCAACACAAGGTTATATAAAAGCTAGGATATGCAGAATACAAAGCAGGTAAGAAGCACACTTTAACTTGTAGGTGACACAATTAACACTGAAAATTCAAGGTTGTCACTCAGAAGTCTAGCGCTTCAAAAAAAAGAGCGTCTTTTTTCCCAGCTGTGGCACGATTTGCAACACTAAGAGAGATTCTGGCTCTGTTCCATCACTGACTGTTTGAAGTTTTTCACCGGGGCAATTGCATGTTGACAATAACAAGACAAGTCTGAGCACAACGGGTGCAGTTTCACAATGGCTTTACATGGATCTTAAATCTGAGCTGTCGCACATAAGGGACCTCCAATGACTCAAGCTCCCCATGACCTTATTGCCACCCAGGAGCCAACTTGCAGACTTAGAATATATAACATTCAGCATGGTCACAGGGGAGCAGCTGTCAGGGATCAGGTAGAGGAGTGGGCATATGCTGCTGAGGCCAGGAGGGCAGGAAAGTCCCAATCAGCTCAGGCTGCAGTTTCACAACACATAGACTTCAATGACAAAACCATCTTGCTGGGTTCTTCTTCCAGCCTTAGCACTTCTGCCTCGTGCTGGAGTCCACGGCTCCTTTCTGCTGATACAACCGGTTTCCAGTCTGCTCTGTAAATGCCATCACAGAAGAAGTAAGCATTTGAGGTGACATCTTTTCTGGAGTGTACATTTAGCCCACGTAAGTTAAAAATAATCTGCTTCTGGCCTGGCATCACAGGCAGTTAAGTCAGTGCAGCCACAGAGAGGTGTACTGCAGCACAGGGATGGGCTTTCATCATTGAAGGCTCTTGCCAAGGCCAACATACAATACAATTACACAGTAATATTCTCAAACAGTACATATTTTTTTCCGTATTACTTGCAACAAATACATGTAGCACTTCCTGCTCTTCGGATTATATCCCACCTTATACACAAAATCCCAGTTCTGGAGAACCATGTAACTGAGTGGGATCTGAGACATATAGAATTGTCCTTGGGTTGCAAAGAAAGAGCTGGAAAAACTATGTAAGGGAGGAGATCTATGTCACATAGATTTAATTCTCCAACAGGTATAAGTGGAAGCTGTGATAACATCCCTATAGTAAGAGTGGCATTGCCCAAGAACACTCAAGCCTGTTTGTCTCTCTCTGCTGCCCATCCTAAAAGCATGGCCTAAATGCCTAATGTAAGAGGAATACTCTCTAAAGGTCTAAACACAGCTGAGAAAGGAAAAGGCAAAAACAAAAGCAAAGTTACAAACACCTTTCTCTATTACCTCTAATAATCAGAATTAGAAATTAAGATTTTGGATGTGCCAAAGGTCACTACACAATCAGTAAAAAAAAGCACAAAATAAAGCCAGCAAAAGGAAGCACTGAAAGACACAAGAAAGCCCATTTTACAAATAAAAGGAATCATAAAAAAGAGACAAAGGAAGAAATGATTTATCCTTTCAACCAAAAGCCCAAAGCAATTAGATAATGTTCCCTTAAAAGCAAAGGCTGTAACACATACTTTACCCCTCAAAACAAAGTCAAATGCTTTTTTACAGCTTGACAGGAGCCTTGATTAAAATTTCATTTCACGTGGTCTCTAGCTCTGCTTCCTTGTTAAAACACATTCCCTGTTAGCATATCTCACAATTACTGAGGAATATCAAAAATTTAGGAAGCAAAGGGCTCTTTTCTGTACTCTCTGAGTGCTAAAACAATCACATCTCCTTCACAGCTCCTTTAAGATAAATTAAGCCATTAATAAGATAGTTCTTGAGAGCAAATTAAAGTCTACCTAGAAACCTGGGCTGTAGTCTGGCTGCCCAGCAAGGTCTGGAAGTACTAAGGGGAGATTTCTCCGGCAGTTGTGGGACAGGGACGGTATCAGGGGGGCATTTTCCCTCCTGCTCCACAGGATATAATAAACATCAGTGGGTGGTGATAGCATACGAGACACAATCCAGTCTCATACTGTGCTGGCTCAGAGATCCTCCACCCCAGAAGGAAGATCACGACAGGACCCCACAGGCCAAGGCATCATGATCACATTTCCCCTCTGTTGTTACCTCTAGGGCATGAACAACAAGAACCATGACCCAAAAGTGAACATGCCACACCAAGCCTAATAAGACAGGTTTCACTTGGGTTTATTTGCTGAAGCCCAGCCCAGTCTACAACCACAGAGAAGCAGAGAAGGATCAGTCTCTAACAAGGGAGCCAGAGGAACAAAGAATGGACTTGGACTCCAGCATAAATCTTCTTCAGCACTCGATTTTAATCAGTATTACTGGACATTAATAATACTGCTATCCTGGCAGCCAGCCGCTGAGCCCACCTCTTACAGTCCATCACCACTGCTGCAAATAGAAAGACAGACATTTGGAGGTGATGTAGCATTTTCTTCAGCCTCCAGCCTCATGGCTGCCCACATCCCAAGTCTGGCTCCATGTCATTAACTGAGGAAAAAGGATCTTGAGCACAACTAGAGAATACAGAAATCAGGCCACTCTCCCTACACATAAGGTAGGGTGTGAAAAGCATTGGCCCTGGTGATGGAAACACTCCACACTTTGCTATAGATAGGTTCAGTCTGATTAACTTTAGCAGCTTACAACATGCCAAACAGATGTGCAAGGACAGGCAGTGGGGATCCCACCTGGTGCAGCGCTCTGGATAGCAATGGCTTTTAAGCATCTTCTTCCTTTTCCTCCGATACATTATCGAGGTAAAACCAAAGGAGCCATGCCAACAACACTGGCAAAGCCTGAAACTACAGTCTCAGACATCCCACTTCTCTGCTACTGAGGGCAAAGATGCTGCAAGCTACACCACGCTCAGGAAAAATGGTGAATAGGTCTTGGGCCCTGAGAAGTAATTTAAGTCTGAATTTACTTAGGAATAGTAAAAATACCAAGCATCTGAACAGTACTAGTGTAAAGTATCATACAAATGAAAAGGGCAGAATCAGACTCTTTACATTATTCCAGATCTCCTCTTAAATTTTACAAGGACACACCTTCCAAAGTAACAATGACAGAAGCTATTACTTTTGTAATTTTCAAGTTGTTTCCACAAGAAGTATTCTCACTAAACACTTGAATATTGAAGTTGCCAAGAAAAGGAACAACCAGCAGCATCTTTGGTGGCCAGTGATGCATGTCTGCACTGCTTCAAAGCTCCAGGGGAGCAGCGCAGCTCCAAGCCTCTAACCAGAGCAGAAGATCTCTGCGGAGCAACTTGGGCAGTCTTGTGACACAGCTGAATACCTTATGGCTGATATTAAACCTTGGCTTGTAAAGATTTGAATTGTTTAACTGCCTGCTTGACAGTTTGCTCTGTAGCAGCATTTTAACGGGGACACAGAGGAGCCACTTGTTTCTCTCCTGCTGACCAACAAGCTGCAAACAGCTGGTCGTGCTGGGTCAGAACCCATTTTGCCCATTCCCTCGGAAAGAAGAGGGATGTTTGTGCTGGGGACACAAAGGCTGATCTGTTCAGAGCTGGCTGCAGCCTTCCTGCCTGGCTCCCAGCACTGGCTGACACAGGCTGGCATCAAAGGGGGAATGGTAACAGCACAAGGGTTGTCCCATTTCCCCAAAGACTATTCTTAGCAAATGTCATTATTTCAAAACGTTGCACTTTGAGAATACTTGTGTGAAGTGCTCATTGTGTAAATTGGAGTTTAATTCGTATATTCAACATTGCCACTCTTTAAAACGAAGTTAAACGTGGCTACATTTTTTCCAGCAGAAAAAGCTATGATTTGCAAAATACTGCTTCTCTCCTTGGCAATCACTACCATTTGCTTGTTTGTTTTCGTGCAGCATAGGGAGGGAGGGTGGAATGATAATAAAAACATGAACACTTTTTCTCCTCACCTTGAACAGGGACAAGCTCAACGGCAAGCAGCTTTATATAGTATAGTCAGCACTGGCATGCCCACAGGAGAAAGAAAACAAAATCATGCCTCTTTGTCTTGCCTAAACTTAGCTTCAATGAAATCAACATGAAAGACTTTATGTATGCAAAGGTCATCCTCATCTAGGTAGTTTCAGGATCAGGGCATGGACAGAGGAGCCTGTTACACACTAAACCTCAGCCTACACACACCCTCCAGAGCAGAGCGTTCTACCTGGCCTTGCTGCCTGCTCAACCTCCTTCAGCCTACAAAATGAAGTACTTTCCCTTTTGCTTTGCAGGTACTCCCTCGCTTTCAGGGAATACCTGTGCCCAGAAGCCATGGATCCAGCCATGTGGATCCTCTAGCATGAGATGACCATGAGGAAGCCTGGTCTGTGGGGGGCTGCTGCCAGTGCCCTGCACAGCTTCATCCCCTTCACCACCTACTGTACAAAGCAGGGACATGGTGGAAGGCCGTTCTGGGAGAGAACTATGCCCAAAGAAGACCAGCGAAGCTGACAAAGAGTCTGGAACACAACAAGTCTTATCAGAAGAAGCCAAGGGAGCTGGAGGCGTTTAGTTTGGAGAAAAGGAGTCTCTAGAACTACCTGAAAGCAGACTGTAGCAAAGTGGGGGTCAATCTCTTCTCCCAGGTAACAAGTAACAGGACAAGGGGAAATGGCTTCATGTTGTGCCAGGAGAGGTTTAGGTTGGCTAAGCAAAATTTCTAACTGGAAGGGTTATCAAGCATTTGAACCGACTGCCCAGGCAAGGGGTGGAGTCACCATTTTTGAAGGTATCTAAAGACGTGTTGGTGTGGCACTCAGCAACATTGTTTATTGGTGGACTTGGCAGCACTGGGTTAACAGCTGGATTTAATGATTTTAAGAAACTCCTCCTGCCCCCAGAGCAAGCTGAGACTAACAGGCTCTCTTTTCTCCAGTCTCATTGGCCACTGTGGCTCATACACGAGTGTTCTTCAGCAGAACTATTCAGAGGGCTGAAGCTGCACCACAGGGATCCTTCAGCCAGAACAGAACACTGGATGATTCAATGTCAGGGGCACTGCAGCTGAAATGCTGTTGAACCAAACTTTTTTTTTTAATTTATTTTTAGCCTAGCATTTATAAAGGAAATAATGTTCAAAAAGCATGGAGTTATTATTTCACAGCTGCGTCTCTCTAAACTTTTCAGAATCAGTTATTGTGCTTTAACTGGATATTCCTCATGTAATACTGCAAGAGCTTTCTTTGCAACACTCTCTCGAAGCTGTGATTACAGGTTTAACATTGCAGTTCCATGTCAACTCATTGTATTTTCTAACAATGCCTGTATTTAAAAGAAAAAAAAAAAAAAAAGACAAACCAAAACCCATAAGGTAATTGGGTTGCATTCCTGGCCTGGAAACCTCAGGGCTTCTGACCTAACCCAAATTCTCCTGAGACTTTCAGAAGACTTTCAGATTACGAACCTTCCTGTGATGATACCAATTCTGTCACTTTTCAATCACTCTTAAACTTCGGTCACAACTTCGCACTTCTTTAGAGATAAGGAAAACCACCAGGTTTGGCTGGTAGCCAGGTAGCCATCAGCAGCTGATGGAGCCTGCCTGGAAACACTGTTTGTCCACAGCAAGGATCTGCCAGCGTTCAGAAGCACAAATCAGCCAAAGTCAGCAAGCCAACGTTTTGAATATGCAACCACTTGTTCAGCTACAACTGCAGGTTTTCCTGCATAATCAGGCTGATAAACATCAAACTTTTTCTGGTGTTGCCTCACATCCTAAACGATGCAGTAAGAAGCCAGAAAGGAGGCAAACGATATCCAGAAAAATCCAGTGGGAAGAGGAACATTGCATTGTCAAGTCAGGGGCGAGCCATGCAGAGACTTGGGGCTTGGTATACTTTGCAAACCTAGAATATCTCTGATGACTGTCACAGTCTGGCGTTATACACTGCATTGGCACGAGGCAAACTCAAATTTGAGGCAAACTCCGATTCCTCCTGGAGACACCTAAAAACCTCCCATTCAACAGGAAAGTGGCCAAATTTCTGCTGAGTGCAGCTTTTTGAAGAAAAACGACCTCTACAAACAAGCTTTCACCTGAAACTTCATTTTTGTTGTCTCCACAAACAGTGACTACTTCCTTCTCCAGTTAAGCACTATTTTTAGTGGGGCTCTTCTGTTGAAGAGGTCGGAGATCAGTGCTGAACAGGAAAGAAACGCTGAAACATCCTTTGGAAAGCTGTTGATACAGTATCTGTCACCCTGGAATTTGAGAACAACCATAGGGGCTCACAGAAAAAACATTTTGATATTTTTCTGATTTGAGACAAGGACCTACAACTTAGGCACAGATGAGACTTTGCTGAGTTACTCAACCTTTGTGATTAGCATGGAATACTAGCTAAAGAAACAATTGTTTAATCAATTATTATTGAACAAAATGACTGAACTCAGAGACTGAACTGCTGCCACATCTGTTTTACAAAGCTTTTGCTCATCGGTCTTTGAGGAAGTGGGAAGGGAGGAGGGACAAAACAACGGTTGCAGAGGCGGAATATGGAGTCAGGTTTGCTAAGCACAAGTAAAGCAACACATTAACAGAGAGGCTCCACTGAAAAGCTCATGAGCAGGTCTTTTCAGCCACACAGGAAGCCAGCAAAGTGAGTCACCCAGTAAGGACAAAAGTTCTGTCCATATTATTTTAAAGGGGAATCAATACAGTAGTATCAGCCACAGGATAAAGCTGTACCATCATCTTTTTTTTTCCACATCAGTAATTTATGTCAATATCGCTTGCTAAAAAAAATTCTAATCCCACGGAAATGAACGTGAAAATTCATGCCAGCTTGAAGAGGAGGCAGCTTCCACTCTCCCACCTCCTGATCCATGTTCACTTCCCTTCTTGGCACTCTCTAGCTGATGGGCAGGTTGTCCCCACAAGCCTGCCCACCCATCACCTGCTCACTTCCAGAGGCTCAGCCCTGACAACCAGACATGGACAGCAGCATCTGAGTGGAGAACACAGACCCAAGAGAAAACCCAAAATTGCAGGTACAGCCTCCTGTGAAGCATTCCAACAAATGAATCAACCCAGTGACTCCTTCAGTGAAGGTATAATCAAGACTTTTCCATTTTCAAAGGACAAGTAACTTAACCTACATAGCACTGACAACAAATTCTGTCTTAGATACAAGCAAATGCATGTACAACATACATGCAAACCATATGTGTGTGCCTATTTGCACCGTTTGTCCAGTAATATTGCTGATAGATATGCATACAGCTCTGCCCACACTAGGGCTAGGTCAGCTCTGGAACTGAACAGCTAGATTTTTAGTGAATAGAAAGAAAGCAATGAGAAAATAAATAAATGAAATAATATATTGCATACTCCTACTACAGAAATATTTTTCACTCTTTATGGTTTCATAAACACTCGATTCCCTCATACATAGAGTTCTACACAAGGTGTTTAATACAGCAGCAGCTAAAAAGGTAGTGAGGCCAACTTAATTTATAGCTGCATTGAGGAGATATTAAAATTGTACCTAGAAGAGCTATTTTACACAAGTTTTAGAAACTTGAGAAGTTTCTTCCTCATTTCCTTCTGTATTCAAGGTTTCCACTGTGAGTTTCATTGGAACGAGGAAGCATAGACCCCAAACTAGGACTAACTGAAAAGATCAAACATAAATGTCTTACAGGAATTCCTATGATATATCACTTGTGACTTCTCCACTGGAAGCGCATCTGACTTGGCTCATACCAAATATATCCTCATCCACTTCATACAATGTGCATATTCACAGAAAAGTAACAGAACAAAGTGATTAAAGAGAACATCATATCTAAAGTTTCCAAAGAACTGAAGAAAATCTGCAGTTATTGAAACTATGTATTTTAACAAAATGAGAAAAAAGTACTACATTGAGTTGGTCAAAACTTTTTGACTGAAAATTTCCTGTGATTAACACGATGTGACTGCAAAGATTGTCTATGAGGAGATCATGCGTTGGGTAATTCTCTTCTAATCCACACAGAAAATTCTACTTAGAAAAAGTTTTAAATGCAAGTTCAAATCAGCCCTTTGAAAGAAAATTGCTTTATTCTTAGATATAAAATGTCATTCCAAATTAAAACATCATGAAGATTCTCACAGAAACTTTTGTGTTTTCAAGTCAGCCCTTTCCTTCCTCCCTCAAAAACCAAAAGGTATTTGTTCCTCAGTGTTTTGCTCAGAAAGTGAACCCTGAAACTCTCTAAGGTCTCAAATCTATATATGTACATAGACAGAAAGCTCTGACAGTACTTGAACAAAACCTCAAGCATTAAATACAAACATTTCAAGGTATGCCTAGCAGAAAAGTTCAATACATATAAAACAAAATCAACACAGAATGATTCTAGCAATGCAGTCCTGACACAGACAAAGCCCAGAATCAATTTCATTTTATTTTTATTGGGTGTAATTTATAATATGCCCAGACTCACTATTTATTTCCTTAAGGCTTCATAGATAAAATGCTGCTCTTTTGATAGTCTAGCCCGTGTGTTTATTAAAATAGATATAACAGAGCGAAAAGGAAACATAAAACTGACAAAGGATCATTTTTAGTTTCAGGGCAATTTTATATGCCATTTCTTAGAACTTCAATTTATGGCTTTCCTTAACAGAGCCTTTCAGGGTTAATTTTAATGTGTTAAGTGGAAATTTCACTGGTTTGTTACTGCAATGCTTTCTTCATGACCTGCCTGTCCTCATATATCACCTAGGTCTGGCTTATTTATACAGACAGACATTCACTGAATGGACAGACAACTCCTTAAAACTAGTTGCTTTCGCTTGCAGTCTTTCAGATCTAAAACATTATTTTCTTTTATGGACTTTTTGGCCTGACATTTCTCCAGCATTCCACAAAGATGAAGAAGACTGAAGTTATTGTGAGGGGTTCCTCCCCAGATTTCCTCCCCAGAGCTAGATGAGAGCTGTGCCTTACAAACACTGCAGGAGCATCAGCCTGCAACCCAACCCAACCACTTCTGCAAATGAAGGGTAACAAAAGCCATGAGAGCATCAATGCCTTCAAGAGTATTAACTGTGGCATTTGCAGCACCTTCAGGTGTGTCAGTAGGTTTAAGCGTTGCTTGTGTTACTTCTTACCAGTGCGCTCAGGACTTCCAGAATTTGGGCTATGTCAACTGTCTGACTGGTCATTTACCTGAGATCCTAAAATCTAGATGGGTATCATTTAGGCAAAGCACAGTAGTAACACTTGGAGCTCTTAATGAAGAGCCTGCTGTCATCCAAGTCATTCCAGCTTGAAGCTTGCTCCCCTTCTCTTGCAGTAAGCAAATCTTCCTGACTTTTTACGACCAGCCACATCCTAAACTCTGGAAAAGGCTTCCCAGGGGTGAAAATTACAAAATCACAGAATGGTTAAGGTTGGAAAGGATCACCAACAGGGTCATAAGGTCAAACCTCCCTGCTGAAGCAGAGTCTTCTAGAACACACTGCACAGGACTGCATGCAGAAGGTTCCTGAACATCTCCAGTGAAAGACACTCCACAACCTCTCCACACTGCCTTGAGTTAGGACAGCCCACCATGCCAGTCTCACAGCAGAGACACCTGATGGGTAACACAGGCATCAGCTCAGCCTCTCCAGACCTAACAAAGCCCCAGCAGCCTAAATTTGGTACAGCCATGTTGGCCCTTAGCACATACGAAAGTTAAGCACCAAACAAGGAATGCCTGTTGATTTGACTGTTCATTACAGAAGTATGTATACACATACATCTTTGGTGTGTGTCTCCATGCCTAAGTACATACCTATGTGGTAGGAATCCTGCTGGTTGTCTGGAGACACACCCCCACTCCAGCCACATATCACTGGATGAAGGAGACTGGGTAGCAGGAAACTCTGGCACTATATGAGACAGGGCAAGTAAGTTAAAAGGGGCAGGTAGTTACCAAGAATCACAAGTCCTTTGGAAAACAATTGTAATTTGAAAGCACTTTTTTCTGTCCGCAGCATTCTCAACAACAACAAAAACCAAGCAAAAAAAACCAACCCACAACCAAAAAAACACCCCAAAAAGAATCCCAGAAGACAAACAAACAAAAAAATACAAAAAAATCAAACAAAAAACCTCTCCAAGAATTCAAGCAGCAAGTACTGAAGGCAAATCCTGTTCACTTTATGCCTGTAAAATACTTCTAAACACCTGCTTTGGCTTCATGTAAGCAAGAAAAGGATCCTTCTGGCTCCTACCTGGAAAGAGTAAAACCAAATGGAAGCTGCCTGCTATGCAGGAAATCACATCTGCCAGGCCTGCTACGGGCTCTGTCCTTCCATGCTATTTTGCAGGGACTAAAGCCCAAGGACCAGGATAAACAGATTAAACTTTCACTGTCTGAGTTAAAACTCTTAGCTTAAAGCAGCCTCACAAGATACATGCTGGACAACACTAAACCTCTCCAGCATCTTCATCTTCACACAGCTGTCTCTTGCTCCCCTTGCAGAATCAGAGCCAATGGCAGTTAAAACACACATATCAGTATAGTAAATCATCCTGGAAATAGCTGTTACTGAAATAACTCACAAAAAAGTTGAGATACATTATTTCCATGCTACAGCTTTCCATACTCTCTTATAACTACTTGATTATGTTAAAAGCCAAAACAGGTACTGCACCAGCTGTGTATGCCTATGGAACATAAAGTTTAATGGCCTTATCTCCCTGAAAGGGCACATGTGGATGAATAAAGTTCCCAAGAGGTCATATTGCCTGTTTTAGCAAATCAGGTAAGGTGTGCCTCTTTTGTCAGGAAAGAATTTATATTCTGATACTGGCTTTTTAAAAAGAAAATTGTTCAGATTTTATTTTTATGTTATATTTCTAACTTTCTGATACTTGGAAAAAGTATTCTGTTTCTCCAGTACTTCTACTGTACCAGCAAACAGAAGCTGTTCACACCCATGAACACACTCACACGTTACTCACCTGTGTGCTGCCTTGAAGCAGCCTCACTGCCCAAATACATGTCACCTTTAGAAGGAAATATCCCAGAGCAGTGAGAAATAAACAGCCACAGCTTTAGTTTTGATGACTTCTAGAACTGTACCAACAGGGATGACTTCCAACAGCTCAAGAAAAAGCTGCACATCACTTGTAGAAGGAGTGTGCTGTATGTTAATCATTTCTAATCAGAGACAGTTTCTCCCCGTCTACTTTTCTGGCTCATTTCCTTACAATTAAAAACTCCATTTCACCCAACAGCTACAATACAGATGTGCTGCTTTGGCAGTGACCGACTCTGTTGTGCCCTTAGTATATGTGCAATGAAATCCTTAACCAGTTCAGTAGTTCAAGTTCTTGGCAGAAAAAATTAGAGCCAGACTGCAACAGTAGCAGCAGTTGGAAATTCATATCTGCCAAAGAGTTATGTGGAAATTATGTCCCTTAATTGAATTTATGTGACAGAACAAACTTAACCTAAAAGCAAGTCAAGATCTAGTGTTGAAGCAATCTGAAGAACTAGTCACACAGTTGATTACATCTTTTGTAAGCAAGTTTGTCACCTTATGTTTTTGAGAAAAGTTTATTTTCACAGTGAAGTGGATGATGAGCAAACCAACTCTGTCTTTTCCCAACTTCTCCTGCAAGCAAAGTTAGGTAAAATCTTTTGCTTCCTAGTTCATTATTCATTTTTGCTGGACATCCAGTGTTGCTGGATGTTGCAAGATGCAGGATGCCATAGTTTCAATGAATTCTCTTTCTCCCAGAAGTGCAAGGCTGGGCCATTAAGCATCTTTTAAAGCACAGGGACATAGACTCACAGTGCACCCTTCCCAGGCCTGCAAAACAACCCCATGCAGTGCTATAGGCTGGGGACAGAGTGGCTGGAGAGCAGCCAGGCAGAAAGGGACCTGGAGGTAGCAGTTGACAAGAAACTGAACATGAGCCAGCAGTGTGCCCAGGTGGCCAAGAAGGCCAATGGCATCCTGGCCTGTATCAGGAATAGTGTCAGGAATCAGCAGGACCAGGGAACTGATTCTACCCCTGTACTCAGCACTGGTTAGGCAGTGTTATGAGTTCTGTGTCCAGTTCTGGGCCCCTCAATTTAAGAAAGATATTGAGATGCTTGAGCGTGTTTAGAGAAGGGCAACGAGGATGGTGAAAGGGCTGGAGCACAAGCCCTGTGAGGAGCAGCTGTGGGAGCTGGGGTTGTTTAGCCCGTAGAAGAGGAGGCTCAGGGGAGACCTTATTGCTGTCTATAACTACCTGAAAGGAGGTTGTAGCCAGGCGGGGATCAGTCTCTTCTCCCAGGCAACCAGTGACAGAATGAGAGGACATGGTCTCCAGCGGTGTCAGGGAAAGCTTAGGCTGGATGTTAGGAAAAAAATTTTCACAGAAAGAGTGATTGGCTATTGGAAAGTGTGGCCCAGGGAGGTGGTAGAGTCACCATGTCTGGATCTGTTTAAAAAGAGACTGGATGAGGCACTTAGTGCCATGGTTTAGTTGATGAGATGTTGTTAGGTAATAGATTGGACTTGATGATCTCAAAGGTCTTTTCCAGCCTAGTTAATTCTGTGATTCTGTGACTCTGTAATAGCAGGTGACAGATATTTATTTAAGAACATGAAGGAGGCTCACAACACACCTTCTAACATGTAGCATGAATGACAAGTAGCACTCTACACTTTCTACATACCTTGTAGCTTCTCACAGACTTCTCTACCCCAAATCAACCATGTCTCACTTTGAACATCTTCAAACTCCAGCCTTGCTTGCAGTGACACTCCTCAAGACATGTACCAAATGCTGACACTCCCCTGCTGTTCCTTTCCATCTCTACAACAAGCTTTTCGCCCCTGCCAAAACAAGACTATTTATTCCTCCTATTCAGAGTCCTAGCTCTTTCCCAATCTGCCATAACAGTATGATACTCTCCCTGATTGCTCTAAGAACAGATGTCCTAGAAGGATCCTCAGCACAGACACACCTTTTGCTGACAGCAGTATTTTTCTCTGCTTGACATAGCTTAGAGTTTGGAGAGGTGACACCACTGAGACAAGGGAAGCCCACTTCACACCAGCTACAGCTGCTGTAATGACACCAGCAGGAGCTGTGTGCAGGTAAGAGAGAAGAATCCTGCTCACTTCCAACCACCAAAGCCGTGTTCTAAGGGCTACTCACAAACTCCACAGGATAAGCAGTTAAAAGATGTTTTTCATATTCTAGAAATACCACTACCATCCGTTTCTATTTTTCTGAGATGCTTGAAGAATTGTTTCAGACTCAGAAAGCCAGAGTCTCGCATGCAGTACTGGGACAGCTCTGTTCCCATCACATTTTGTTCACTTACTTATGCTATTGCTCTCTTGAACTACTGTTTCTCCAATTTCCCTTCTACTGAAGTAGCTGCACCAATTTTAACAAGTAGCCATGGCAACATAATCTTGCAGAATAAAGTACAAAATAATCCTAGGATCAAAAATCTAAATTACAAACTGCAATGGAAATAATGTGTTCTTAAAGTGTGGAAGTAGAGTAACTACTGGCACAGGCTGCAAATAGATATGGTAAACTTTCCAATGCTTATGAACTTTGAATGAACAAAAATAGATGCTATACTTAAAGCCAAATTTACAGATACATCACTAACAGGAGAAATTCCACACCATGTATTATGAAAACAGTGAGATTAAGAGAGTAAAATAAAATTAAAAGTCCTTCTCAGTTTACACCTGAAACCACCAACCTATTGGGATGAGTACCTGTCCTAAACACAAAATAGCTTGAATTATGGACACTCCTCATCAGCTCCCTCACGACAGATGTGATGTTTCTGACCAAAACTCAGTGCACAGCAGGGATGGGGAGAGGCCAGTGCCCTGGGCACCACCTGCGTGAAAAAACCTTCCTGAGAGGGTAGAACTCTCTTCCACGAAAAAGGCACCTGGCATGGGCAAAATTAAGACACAAGCATTATTTCATTAACCATAGCAAAAGCCTTCAGCTTCCAATTGTACTTTAATGGTTTAAAGATTCTTCAAAGAGTAATACTAAGATTTCAATTTAATTTTCCACCAAGGAATTACTGCTAGGATTTTAAAACATGTCTTTTTCTTTTTTAGTGATATTTTACATGTATAAGCTGTATATGCAGTTGTATCCCAGAAATCCAGACATTTAATTTTCAAAGCCTCCTTAAGGAGACGGCAGTAAGTTGTTTCTATAGAGCTTAGTATATGATTTCCAAGGTGGGTGGGTTGATGGGGCACTCTGCACTTGGTTCCAAAAAAGCCAGGAATGTATTGCCCACAACTGCCTTATTTTCTTTACAGTAACTGAGAAAGAGGACTCATAAGAGAATTACTGCAAAGAGGATGTACTGATTTTTATCTATGAAAGGTGATACAGACTGTCTGGACTGCTAAATTAGTCTGTAATCTAATCTAATCAATGAAAGACACATCAACTGTTGCCACTCAAAGTTCCCCATCTGCTGCAGGATACTGAAACAATCAAAACTGAGATCCTGAGGAATTGCTTGCACCTAGAACTCTGGAGAATAAGATTACCTGCTCCTTTCCCTTTCCATTTCACTTTTAAACTGATGTGTGCCAAGGGCAGCTACACAGGCTATGAAATGTGGTATAACCTCTAAATACAAAGCATTTCCCTAACTGCACATTTGCTGTCATAAAAAAATAAAAACAAGCAAATGAACAAAAACCCCACACCAAAAAACCCAAACCCCACCCGCCCAACCAAGTGTTTTCTCCATACCTATTCTGGAAGTATAAAGAATAACTATGCATACAATTTGCAATCACTGAGATTTACAGCCCTGACATGACTGCAGTAAGTAGTTCTGTCACACAGCCACTTACTGTGCCTCATTGTGCCTCTATACTTGCAAAAGATACACTTTTTGGACAAACATTGTATTCTGTTAAACCCCAGAAACCTCCTGTTGTCACTACTTTACTGAAAGGAACACAAAAACATAGATAAGACAGAAAACCACAGCGAACAAGCAACCCATGGCTATGTTATACTATTTCAACATGTAATTCACACAGGCAGAATTAGTTTGCTTCACCCAAATGAAATCAAAAAAGGGTAGGGAGGAGAGAATCCTTACAATTCTCACAGATACACTGTTTGGAAAATAATACATGTCACTACAGTACAAACTGCATAGTGCCTATTCTTACATTGCTTTAAAGCTGTGTATTGCTCCCAAGAGGGCTACAGAAGATGATTGCAGTCTACTGTCCATATGTTAAAATCCACTGTGCAGGATTATAAATCTCCCTGTGGGAAATTTATGTAAACCCAGAGAAGCTGCCAAAGCCACTTTTCCAGGGACTTTGCAATTGTGTTAACTGGGAACTACAGAAAACTAACAAAAACTCTAGCAACACCGAGAAGATGCTCCTTTTCCCACTACATACCTTCCACCAACATCATCAGTAGCTCACAGTCTGCATACAGTGAACAAATTAGGAAAAAATACCCAGCAGACAGCTAGCAAAAATCTGGATTGTGAAAAAAATGTGGATTTTTGTCTTTACATTCCAACACAGCATCATGCAGAGGGGTTCTGTCTGACATTAGCACAGGCTACTTCAATTTTTCATGTTTTCACCAATCACATAGAGAAAACGAGTAAAGCACAACCAGTTCAGTTACAGAGTGTGCCAAGGGACTCCTCTCATCTAGGATGCTTTGATGAAAACAAACACCTTTTGTGTCTTGAGAGTCACTTCAATGTAATGTGCTTCACACGACACAAGAGGGGTTGCTTGATTTTCCAAAGTGCTTATTTAAGAAGCCCAAAATTAACAGAGCCACAGGGAAATTATATGTACAAACAATAGCTGTCATGATAATTTTAGCTTCCTTCCACACCTGCAAATATGCACTGTACAAGGAGGCTGCCTCATCTCTCACGTAGGGAAATTCTTTCTGCTCCTGAATGCTGGTGAGAAGCTGAACACCTCAAGGCTGGCAAGCCCAACACCAGTGCTGGCCCTGCCCCCTGTTCACTCTGCCTGCTTTGCTCCCCTGTACCCATGCCCAAGCAGTGACAGAAAGCTCACAGGAAATTAAACCCTGCAGGCAGCAAGTCCATCCCTGCAGATGAGAAGACAGCAAGATTTCTAAGGCTCACGCCCTTCCTCACCATCATCTCCCTCTTCTCTCGAACCTTCTGCCTGACAGCTCCTCTCATGGCAGTATCACCTGTTGCCTTATTTCCCTTCCATTTATCAAATCCTACCTCATTTAAGGCACTCTGACAACTCCACAGACTAGACCTATCAAAAGGAACTTTAGCTTCATAGGTGGACTATACAAGTGAAGACTTCAACAGCCTGATGTCCTTCAGGGATGGAAAATGAGAAGACAGAACGACCCAGAATGGTTACTAAATTTGTTGGAGTATGACCTCTACCAGGCTTTACAGCTGTGCCTGCCTCCCCACTCCCCCCACCACAACCACATCCACTGTAGTTATGCCACCTCTAACCCTTCAGCAAGTCTCTATTTCCACCAGCTCAGCAAAAGCCGTCCATGGAGCAAAAGGGGCAAGTGTTAAAATGCAACACTGCCTCATCTGTGCTCTCCGCAGACCTTCCTCCTCCCTCCACCCATCCCGGTGCCAGCCCTGCCTCCCATCCAGGGTGCAGAGGTCTGGGGAGGGATTTTACGCTCCCTTCCTCCCTGCACAGGAATGCAGGAGAGACTACAGTTTAGTGCTGAGCTGGTAAATGCCTCATTTCACTGAGCAAGCGATTTTAGGCAGGACACTATATAACAGTCAGGCTCTGGCACTCTGATGTAGGGTGCATTGAGCCATACTGACCACATCTTCCCTGAGAACCTCTAGGAAAATCTCAACCATAAGACCCTTTCCAGGAATGCACAACGCATTAGGCAATACTCAGAGCCCTGCTGCACCAGGAAATATGCTTCTTACACTTCACACCTTGCCATGCCTTTCCAAATTTGGCTTTCCTGGGCTGGAAGTCACAAGCAGATCTCAGAATCTCCCTAAGAATGCAAATGTTACATTTTGACCCTGGAAACACATGCTGCCTTTGCTCTGTGAATTGGAGAAAGTCGAGAGAGAAGCTATGCATGGGGCTTGCCCTGCCCCAGTGCAGACTGCTTTTTGCCATATATAACTCTCTAAGAAGTCAAGGATGGCAAATTTCTATTATCTGGAAGGAAAGGAAAATCAAGGCTTGACCTCTTATTCTTTAAAGAGTAAAAAGAACTTTTAGATTTTCCTCCATTTAGTAATAAAAATACCATCTTAGACTGTGCTACTGAAGAATGTGCAAGAATCACAGAGAATTGTTTTAAACTGCCTGTTCTCAGAAGCCATTCACGTATATGGGTCCCCGCTGAAGGGAGCAGCCCTCCTAAGGCAATGCTGCAGCCAACTCTTGGTTTGGTAAGGCAGGACAAAATACTGAGTTCAGTGTCCGAATATTTTAATTCTACATAGGGAGGACTACTGAAGTATCCTCTTCATTTAAAAATTACAAATTCAATTGTGGAAACAACTATTGAGGCGCATCAGCCTTCACGAGCAAAGAAATGCAAGATAGCTGCAACATCAGAGGGAGTGAAGGAGGGTGCCAAGAGTCCACACTGAAACAGCTTCATCTTCACTCCTAACCAGGAAGAAAACAGAGGTTTTTTAAAGACTCCACACAGCAGCAGCAGCAGCGTGCCCAGGTGCTGTTACTGCAGGCACTACACAGAGGGAGGGAGACTTGCAAGTACTATATACATTACTCATTAGATCACAGCAAAGCTCAGACACTACCTGGCCTGCAACCGAGGGAGCCCTTGAACTGCACAAACAAACCAGTGAAAAAATTTAGAAGAAACAGCCTCAATCTAGAACACACAAAGAAGTTCATATTAAAACTTCACAGGTATCTTTGTAAAAGATTCAGCTGCAGTGAGAGGACGAGACGTGCTTTGGTCCCACAGGGCTCACAGGGAGAGGAGACACAACTGCCCTCGGCTTCTTAAATCCTCACAGGGAACTAACTCCTCTGCAGTTTTCACTGTTGCATGGATAACCAGTTTCTCGGCACACACTACTGAAGAAATGCATTTTCTCACCTTCCCTCCCCTTCAAACTTTTTCTGTAACTTTATGCCATAGTCGGTTGTTCACGGCTGATCCTCAGCTACACCTCCCAGACAGCAGCAGCACCTCCTTTGCTTCTCAGAATAATCAACAAAAACACACATGTGGAAAAATGTGCGGTACCGAAAGAGCCAGGAGCAACGTGAGATGGGGGTGCCTGTGGCTCGGAGGAAAGCGATGGCACAGGAGAAGGCAGCACAGCAGCATGCCTCAAATGCCATTGACCTCCGGTTAAATGAACTTCTGGGCAAATATGTAATCACTTTATCAAACGCGCCAAGGACATTTCTGGAGCTGTTCATTCTCTCAGGTGGAGCAAGTAGACTAGCCTTTGTGAGAAGACAGGGATTAAACGCCTGTGCACGGCTCCCTTCTCATGAACTCTCGATGTGGGGAACCTGGCTCTGCTTGCACTTACTGCCTCCCCAACATCGCCCTTTCCGAGGGGACATCCTCCCTCCACGTCTCCCCCACGCACACCAGCGTATGCTCCTTTCTCTGGGCTCGTTTTTTAAGGCTATTTCTTACAAAACTGTTTCGGTCACCCTTGAGAAAGGAAAAGGCACTGCTTTGCAGGAATGGCTGATTTGTCCGTGAGGCAACGGCAGCTTCATTTAAGCCGCTTTGCAGACCCCTCTTCCCTAGTCGGGAGTGGGGTGGTGAAAGAAAGAAGTGGAGAGAGGGAGTTTTCGACGTTTCGAGATGTCACGGGAAAAGTTACCTAAGCCCTTCCGATAATGTCAGGGCAGGAAGGAGCTCTTTACTTCTTTAACCATTCCTCTCATGGTAACCAACTCCCCTCACCTTTCTTGGGTTGAAAAGATGCGATACATCCAGGCGGCAGATCCTGAGGATTCCTCACCCTGGAAGCTGGTCGCCCAGGCTTCCATCGGGAGCTCTCAGCCCCGGGAGCCGACCCTCCGCCGCGACCAGACTCCGGGACTGCGGAGGCTTCACGGGGCACGCACGGACGGCGCTGTGGGGGCTGCGCCGGCGGATACGAGGGCGGAAAGCTCAAGCCCGGCTCCCCGGCATCCTGCTTTCCCCTTCCCGAGGGGCTGCATCCGTAACACATGCCGTCGGAGGTCCCGGCGCGGCGCGGGGTAAGGCGTGTGAGCTCTCCCCGCTGGAAAGGCGCCCGGAGGCGCAGGACGAGATGCGCGGCGTTACCCCCTCACCCCCGGCTCTGCTCCGCCGCCTCTTCGGCAGCCGAGCCCACCCGTCCCACAGCCCCCCGCTCCGGAGCGCGCTGAGCTGGAGCGTCCCCGGTCTCCTACCTTCCAGCAGCACCTCCTTGCCCGCCCGTTTGAGCGCCTGCACCGCCTCGTCGTGAGTGGCATCCCGCAGGTCGGTGCCGTTGACAGCCAGGATGGCATCGCCCACGTAGAGAGACTGGGTCTGGTCGGCCGCCAGCCCCTTAAAGATCTTGCTGATGAGAATGGGCATCTTGTTCTCCTTGCCCCCCTTGATACTGATGCCCAGTCCGCCCAGCTCCTGCTTCAGCACCTTCACGCACCGCTTCTTGTTGGAGACGGCCTCGGGCACCTGCTCGGGGGGGTCGGTGAAGGCGGTGCGCACCGCTGCCGCCCCCCCGCCGCCCTCGGCCCCGCGGCACGCCGTCCCATCGCCGCCCAGCCCGTTGTGAGCCGCGCCGTCGGGGCGCTCCTCGCCGCTCAGCACCAGCGCCTCGCCGCCCAAGTTGGCCAGCACTTTGTGCCAGCGCTCCCGCACCAAAACTTCCAGCCAGCCGCTGCGCTGCGCCCGGCCGCCCCCGCCGCCGCCTGCCGCCGCTACCGCCATCTTAGGANCGCCGGGGCGGGCGCACCTGGCGGCACCGCCCGCGGGCCTGCGGGGTGTGTGTGCCGGGGGAGGGTGTCCCGCCCCTCCCGCCCCGCCCGCGGGGACACGTCGCGGGGCGGCCGGCGCCGAGCCGCGGTCCCTTCGAGCCCGGGGGGGTGATGGCATCTAGCGCTGGAGGGGGCCCGCCGGAGCCGGAGCGGCGGTGTCAGCCCCGGCATCTGCCGTCTGCGGTGGGGTGTAGCGAGGAGCTGAAGGAAACCAGCGGCGGGGAAGCGATACGGAAAACCCAACTCAGTTTTTCCCAGGGATTTTTTCTATAAAGTGGATTAAAAGTAACGAGTAGCGCAATGGTAGTTAAATTTTCAACTGTACAGAAGTAGAATCCAAATTGTTTCACGGCTTTGTGGGATGGAGGTGTTAAGTGTTTATGAGAGATACTTTGCACATTTTGAAACTGTTCTCCGTGCCCTTTGATTACAGATTAAACGCCCGTGGTGTCCACATGTCCCATCTTGCAGTTTTCTCTCTGCTCCCTTTCCTCCTAGGAAGCAATAGATGCCTGACAAGGGGGCTCGAAGATCCAGCTTAGGCGACAGAGAGGACAAAGCTTTCACACTGCCTGTTTGGAGATGTCCGCGGCAGGCCTTGAGGTGCTGCCCTGCAGCAATGTGGCCCTAGAGACACGAAGCACCTCTTGAACTGCCTTTGTCACTTCTCCTTGCAAAGCAGCTCTGGCTCCTTCCTTAAACTGGAATGAAAATTCCAACAGTTCTGGACCATTTGATGTATGTAGGAGCAACACTTCGGGGAGGTTGGGCTAGCCGGTGAAATTATTAGTCCCAATCAAATCGGCCATGTGAGTTGTGTAGGTCCCTGAAATGTGGCACCTTGCTCCTCTCTGAAGTAATGCCATTCATTTCTGACACCAGGGCTTTACTTTCAGGTACACACACATGCCCCAGATTAATGTGGGCTGGGCAGCCTGGGACTCACCTCCTCAGCATGGGGTTGGACCTACACGTGGGATTGTCCCCAGACAAGCTCGCCTTGGTTTAGCAGTGTGTCAGACCATGCTGCTCACACTGAGCTACACAAAACATATTCCCTTACTTCCAAAGGAGAGCAGAAGGAGGACTCAAACCTCCTTCATCTGCAGCCTCACCCAAGCTGCTTCCAGGTCCCTCCTCCCAGTAGGAATGCAACCCTGCACCTAGGGAAAGCAGGAATCCACAGGCAATGGGTTATTCAAGGATAATGGGTGGGTGGAGAAAAAGCAGACTGACGGGAGGTCTCTTCATTTCTCATGTTAATTAATGCAAGGTGAAAAGCTATAATTAAGTTTTCAGGGCTGTGAATTCAAAGTGGAAGGAAGCATGTCCCCTTAAAACTGAACAAGGAACCTAATCCCTAGACAGGAGGAAGCCGCAACACATCCTTGTCTCCAGCTAATTCCTCGTTAGCTGATTTAGATAGCTCATGTACAATACTGGATGTTTGGGTTAGTGGGGTTTCTTAGATCCCATTCCCAGATGCCAAACATAGTTAACGAATGTGCTTCTTTGGTTCTAGCAGCTTCAGCCAGGTGGTAGAAGCACGGGAGGTAAGGGACAGGCTTGCAAAAATCAGGTGTTACAGTCAAAGCACTCATATTCCTGTGTAGTTCCAAGTCCATATGGCCAGGCCAAGTTACAAAATCGGGCACCTTTGTTTCCCAAGGAATCAGTTCTTACCAATTATTTCATGCTTCTTTTTTATGAATTAGTAAAGGACCAGTGCTGCTGCTAAAGGAAATGTATCTTTTCGATGTAGTTTCAGGAAATTTACAAGGAAAAGATATTCAGATGGTTTCTGTCCTGTTGTGAAACGGTAATAGAGAAAGCAAAGGAAATGTTTTATGCCTCATGCTTTTGGGCCTTGTTTGCTGAGTGTGTCTGGTTCTCCGGTGGGGTTCCCAGGAAACTGCCTTGTACAGACAATTGCACTGCATGTATCTGAGAGCTGTACTTGTTCCAGCTATTTTCCTTTCCTATTCCAGCAGAGGTAAATAATAAAGTTTCCTAGGGCCAGCCTCTGATATATGGGTCCCTAGTACAAAAAAGTCTTTATAGCAGTGTTCACTGCTTCCTCTTCCCCCTTCCTGCCCACCTTGGACATGTAAAAAAAGAGAAGTGATGTTTTAATCTTGAAAATAAAAGTAAAAAGAAGGTAGTGTAAGAGATGCTAAGGTACAGGTCCAAGGCAAACAGTGTCCCAGATCACCTTCCTTTCTGGAGACAATACATCTGATACCCGATGTCTGTGTTTCCCTGTACTAGGAGTACAGGCTTGTAATTGTGTTTGTGTACCGCAAGTTTTTGTGTACCCCAAGTTTTTTTGTACCCCAAGTTTTTGTGTAACCCAAGATCAACTTCTGGCTGCTGAACTAAGGACAAGAAAGAAAGGGTGCCTTGACACTTCTCTGCTGGTACCCCTGACATTATTACTATCCTCAAACCTGCTGCAGGTCTGCCCATCACACCTGCAAAGGTAGTTTCTGAAATTTGGGTTCATGCAGCAGGAGCAGAAACACAAGATAAAAACAGGTGTTTAATTTTGTGTGCAGCTATTGAATGCTCAGGTTTGCAACAGATAAAATTGTTACTCCGAAGTCAGCTGCTGATCTTTAATGGTTTCAAGGGTATAGCAAACTCCTCATTTCAGCTACAAGCTTCTCCTGACAGTGATGTTTCTGACATCATCTGTAAATACCCAGGCTGCAATTGCAGTGTCCAGTGTGACTCTTCGCAAGGAAGCTGGGATGTGTGGTGGAATGGGCAAAACACTCAGTACTTCCAAGCTCCCATCACTAGTCCCTAGAAAGGCTTTCAGTACAGACAAAGCTTAGAAAAAGTCTCTCTCCATTAACTCTTCTTCTGAAATGGGCTGCTGTGAGAAGTGGAGCCCTTCAGACAAGTCAAATATTCATCTTTTGATGTTTATATTTTAGCAGTGTATAAAAGCTTGAACTAGATAGATTAGTGCCCCTTCTCATCCTGTATGAACAAATTGTTAGGCAAGATAATACTAATAGCTGCTGTTGACCTGAAGAGGCCTATGGGCTCAGCTAAAGTCAAGGGGCTAAATGGTAGAAGGAACTCAGTGAACTGGAAGAGGTCAGTGCATTGAAAAGCACAGAAACCGCTTCCCAGGACAAGGTGCACCAAAGCATGTCCAGGTCATAAAGTTCAGCAGTGATGTCTGAGGAACTACCTGGGTGTTCAAGCAAGATTAAGGAGTTTGGGGTCTGTGTGTGGATACAAGAACAAAAATAAAAGAAAAAAACATGCAGAAAGTGTTGTGAGTGTAGCACTGAGGATGTTCTTCAGGCTCAGCTTTACTAGAGAGGCTATTTGAGACAGAATGAGGACATGAGACAGGATGCCTGTTCTTGGGTTTTTCCCCCCAGTTTTCAGGAAAAGAGCCTAAGATGTGTTCACATCTAAACTAACTGTCCTCCTGATTGCAAAATCATTGCAAGGCCCCTGCAAGCTCACAGACAGTGGTACAGGGAACACAGCTCCCACTCCCCTCATAGGTGGAGAAGGTAAAGACACAAGAGAGCCCTTCTACAGCTGTCTGACTTTTGGGACTTACTCAAACCCTTCTAGCATCTTCTTTTTCTTCCTTTTTTTGCATTGTTAGTGTTGCAACAACAGCTCAAAGCCAGCTCAGCTGAAATACCTCTGGAAACAACAGAGTTATGATCCTTGAACATGGTTCAGATGACAGAGGTTGGAGAAAATCAGGTCTGAATAATGACATTCCCATCTTGTTAACCCTGACACTGACCAGCTCAGCAGATGGATCTAGAGAGGAAGGGAGTCCAGCATTGGAAAGCCAGTGCTGGAAACCCAACAAGAAATGAGAGAGCTGGAAGGAAGTCCAGTTTTTCCAGTGATCCCAAACACTGTTCAGCAGCCAAGTTTAAGTTCATTTCTGAGGAACATGCCTGAATTACCCATTCCTCCATGACAGCCCCTCCTATGTCTACGCAGGATGGGATGCAGCAGCGCATGCTCCAATCCTGATGCAGATGTCCTTGTTGCATGGCAGGGGGACCTCCCACTTGTCTAGGGTCATGCCTTCCAAAAGGCACTGCTGGTGGAGAGCAAGCAGCCCAGCTAATCCTCAAGAGCCATCCACCCTTCCTCAGTACTGAGGGAGCCTATTGGCTTTAAGGACGGCGTTCAGCAATCATTGCTCATTGATGCTGGTGGGGTTATGAAGATGTCAAGAATACCTGAAGATCTTCATAACCTGGAGGTTGCATTATAACTTATTTTCCAAATTACAAAAGCACTGTTTTTCTTTTCCTGGTTTGAAACTATCCAGGGTTTTCCGCACATCATGGTATTTAAAAATAAAATGAATGCATAGCTGCTTGCCAGAAAATGCTTTATGCATTCAGTTTTTCAAAGCAGGAACTTACTTGTGTGTACATGAAAGAAGTATCTGTGTGAAATCTGTATGTGCACCTACTTGAGTCACATGTTAACTAAGCAAACCGAGAAAATGTTCCCACAGCCAGGGCGTTATGGGCCAGGCTACAAATAAACATGTCTCCCTTCTGCAAATACAACTTTGGTGCAAGTGAATTAAGAAACAGGTGCCAGGCAGCATTCAGGTTTCTTGTGCTTGCAGGTCTGGGGCTGGCTCCTGATATAGTTAAAATTACTTTAAAAAAGACAAGACAAAGCTCAGAACTCTACTCTACAAAGTTTTGCTTTGGCTTTAAGCAATTTTATGAAAGAACTAAAGCAAAAAAACCTTGGAAAATAAAGATTCATATAACAGTGTTGACACTATAGCAGGGCTTTTCCTGTTTTGGTATCCTGCACTTGCTTTGCAGATATCTTTCAGTGCTTTACTTTCTTTACTTCCTTAACTTTTTCAATCCAAGTCGCTTTGATCCTACAGTTTCTTAAATTGCTTTTTTTGTCTCTTGCATACCAATCTTCCCCCACTCTCAAAGCTAAGCCCAAGATGTTTTAAATGCCAGGATCAGAGGTTTACCTTTCTTGAACATATAATAAATAATGAAAAAGTTGATAGAACCTCAGATACCATCTAACATGCTTCAGCCCTGATTTTCATTTTCATCAGAAATAGGCTAATCTGTATGTGTGTCAAAGCAACAAAAACATTTTTTTTTTTTGCCATCCTGTTCTTAGCGTAGGTTTATTTTAATGTTGCAGGTGTGAGATATGTCATGTATTACAACTATGTGGTCCTGACCCCACAGCCCAATGACTTCATGCCCAAGTCCTCAACCTATCAAATCCTGCACATTCCAGCAAATCTCACTTGGAGGTGCCTTGCCTTCCACTGCATTTCTGTCATGGCACTTGTGAAACACACCGTCCCTAAGATCTTTGGACTTCTCATGGCTTGGCATCTCCAGTGGTATTTACTGCTCCTGTGTCCTCAGACATCTGTTCCTGCAGCTTGCTGCCCACAGAATGAGAGATGCTGACTGCTTTGCAGGTGCCAGAAGTGTTTGTTTCCTTTGTGCAAAGTAGTTCGGCTAGAAAAGCTAGTTTTCTCCCTGTGTAGCCTAGAGCTCCAGCTGTACCCTGTCACAGGTGAACTAAGGTCATTTTCCCCCTTTCCTTGCAATTCCCAGGGCCATAAATCAACCTTTTACAGTGGTGAGAAACAGCAATGGATTGCTCAGACAGATGGAAAATGAAGAGAGAAGTTTGCAATTTGGAAACCGGCTGTTCTCCAAGATTGGTCCTGCAGAGATGATGCTGAGCTCACGCTATGACTTCAGCGCAAGTTTGTCTTCCAAGAGCATCCCCCAGGCCAAAAGAGGGAAGTAGCATGGTTCTGCTGGTTACCAAAGGAGAATGGCTCTCTATGAGTCCTCTAGGACCTTAGCAAGAGTCTCCTACATGCCTGCCCTCATGGGAGCAGCAACTTGCTACTCCAGGCAGGAGGCATATCCCAATTTTATGTTCTTCGGAAGTGCCTTGCTATCTCGTTGCCATCACAAGAGAAGGCAGAGGTCAGGCAGCCCCTCTGAGCTCTGGACTGTAGCAGTAAATGTGAGCTGCAAACCAGCAGTTGGGGTCTTGCTCCATCCCATGGCAAGGCAGAATCTCATCAGAGATCATCAGAGGCGAAATAGTGGATTTTCCAAGAAGTGCCTTGTGCTGCGAAGAAATTGTGCTACACAAAGGAACAGGAGAGTACAGAACAATCACTAGAATGCTAGAAATAGTAGTGCTCACTTCCAGGTCTTCTATAATACTATTATTTTTCATGTGCCACTGCTATGTCTTTGTTTGTTTCACTTTTGAGCTCTGCAATGGCTTGTTTCACATGGTATCATGTGGTATCTGTACTAGTTCTCTTCTCATAGAATTTTAAATCCGGGGAGGGCAATGGAGGATTGATCTCAGAGACATAAGAATCAGCCTCTCTGTATTTTTGATTCTTGGATGTTTCTCTTGTGCTCTAGAAACAAACACAAAGTGCATACAGTTAATTAAGATTGGAACCATTACATTCAGGGGATTAATGACAATGTACTTCTTTGCCCAGACCAAATTATAAGGTAGATCTAGGAGGGGAACATTGAAAATGCGTTCTTATTTTAGTGTAATCAGTCTGAGTTAGTGTTCCATGGGCAGGAATCACTTGACAGAAAAGTAAGATCAGACCTAAGCAAGGCAGCGCATGTGTGCAAGGCAGGGCACGAGTAGATCCTTTACATACAGTAGATACATTTCCTGCTAAGGTTGTAAAATGGACCACAGTTCTTTGTTAAATCAGATATTTCTATCAGAAGTAAACCCACTATATTTACAAATCATAAAGTTGCTTTAAATTCCATTTTGAGAAACTGTGAAGGTATTTGACACTGAAATCTAAGGGACGTTGTTAAAGTGACATTCAAGCTTCCTTTATGAATCCCACCTGTTGCGCAATGCATTTTAGAGCAGATATTTGAGCCCTTTTCCCATTTCCCTGAAAGATTCCTCAAGCAAATTTTTTTGGTTGTGGATAGTCTTTATACCAGTATTTTCTTGTGTATAAGCCCTGGCCTGCAAGTTCTGAAAGCCACCATTGAAGTGTGTGGCCATGGACAAATTTATGTTTTGTGTTCTACTTCCCTATCCATTAATGGATACAATAATAATGAATTTCTTTTTAAATTACTTTAATTTTCTTTAATGGGAATTATTATATGAGCAATGACATTTGTCAATATTCAGGGTGAAATTAGAAGGTGAGAAAGTCACAGAGGATGGAGGAACCTTTAGATGTAATGTCTTCCTCACAACCCAGTACTGTCAAATCACATCCTCATTAGCTTTTCCACCCTGTGCACACACTTGGTTATGTGATAAGGATACAGGCTGCTAACCTAGTCTACCTTACCCCTTTCTATGTACCTTTCACTGCTTCTGCCCAGAGTCTGCCTTGATGTAAAGCTCTTGGTGGTTGGAGCTTTCCGATACATTACTAATACAGGTAGCATCCTAACCAGATCTATTTTTTTATATTTAACCCAAAATAATATCTAATCCAGAATTAAAAATCATATTTAATATGGAACATGTTGACTAATTTTCTGGCAGTGTGGAATAGACTGAATCCTTTCTAAAATTAGTATTATTGTGAATGTGAATTTTTCCATCTTTTTATAAGAATTTTGGCCTTGGGTAGGTGATATTAACTAGACTGCTGAAACTCACTTAATGGAAGACATCATTTCAAAGTCTGAGTAGCTTTTGAAACATTGGTATTTTGTTTAATATTTATATAGCATAAATTAAAAATAGGTTGTTAAAATGAGTGTAGTCATAGGAATGGCATAATGTATTTAACACCTAGTGGGATAGTCACCACAGTTTTAAGCCAAGTATACTTTCTCTGGGAATCTGGTTCTACCACACAGAATTAGACAAAACACGGTGGGGAGAAGGGAGTAGAATATGCTTCTTCATGCAAATATACAATAAGTTTCTCACTAGATTTGAACCGAGGCAAATAAGCGTGAGCCTTTGAAATCCAGCACCAAGAACACACAGGAGGGTAGCTCTGGATTGCTTCCCAGTTGCCTACAGCAGTGTTTCTCTTTTTTTTTTTTCTGGGTAGCAGTCCATTATGAAAACAACAATAAAAGCGCAATTGCTGTACAGTTACTATGAGAGCGAAAATGCGTTCATGATAACAGTGATAAGCTTGTATAATTGGAGTGTGTGCTTGGCCAAGGAACACAAAATTCCTATAGATAGTGCTGTTTTGAGCCTATGGGAATGAGTTTGTGTTTTTTTTAACCAGACCCTTTAATGTTGTTTCAAGGCTGAGATAGAATGAATGTAGGGAACTACAATCAGCAGAGCTGGGAACAGTCTGGGAAAACAACTCAATCCTCATGGAAGAGGCCGTGTGGTGATCGATTCTGCCAATCAAGGGCAGTGGAGGGTGAGGCCTGGAACACAGTGTAAAGCTCTGGAGGACATCTTGCATGATGATGTGCGCCATGTGCTGCAGAATGAAGATGTCTAACTCCTGCTAGTCTTTCACAGCTCTCCCCTGCCCTATTTGAGGTTAGCAGCTACATCTTACTGAAAACCAACATTATTTGGTCACAGGATTTTTTAATTATTTTTTTTTAACATTTTGTTCATACTATACTGTATTCCTATTTCATTCACTGCCAGGAAGCTCTCTGGGCCCTCTGTTAACAGCTGTAAATGTTCACCATGGTTTGTAAGAACCAGACACCCTCAGCCCCAAAAGATCCAAGACTTACGGACTTTTTTGTGTCCTTCTGCAGAGAGTTTAGCAGCTCTGAGTGTTCATGCCTCCTTGATATTTGCCAGGCTCCCACGATCCTTGGTGCAGTGATGGAAAAGAAAGTCTAGATGAGAATAACTGTAGAGCTGTAAGGTTTCAAACCTTGCACATCTGCACAACAAATGTGAAACATCTATTGTCTCATGGACAGTGTTTGTTTCCTTAAGAAAATCCCTAACTTATTGGGGACTTGGCTTAGAGTGGTGCTCGTGTGGGAAACTGTGTCTCTTGAGTGGGATGTTTGGCTTACTATCCACAAGGCAAGTGGAGTGGCTACTGTGAGGGTCCCTGCAACAGTGTCTTGTGCCAGATCAGGTGAAACGCCATGAACCACCATCCTGCTTAGTTCCTGTAGTCCAGCTCAGTTGAGGTACTACATGACCTGCTATAAATTATCTTAAACCATAAATAAAACATCCCTTATCTATCCCTACTATGTGTTGAAGGCTGTTCTGCACAACCATTTCTGAAACTCCAGGAACAATTTCTACAGAGTATTTGGAAGTAGTTCATCAATGCATAAGTTTGTCAGTTCTGCAGCCGTTACTTCTTGGTGGAGTCGCCAGCACAGGCAGATTTGTCATCCCATATACTAACACAATGACACATCAAATAGTGTCTATAAAATGACCTAAGTACAGCAGGATCTGCCTATGAGAATCAGTGGGCCTGGCCAAAATTCCCACATGAACTCCCACCTAATTCCTCATGAAGTAATTAGACAAAGTCTTTACTGTGATGGTGTCCAGGAGCTCAGGCAATCACCTTGTCTCAGACCAGTCCCTTCTATCACCTCTGCACAGACTAGCTGAGAGATCTGGGACCATCCAGGGAACTAATGCCTGAGTGCACAGGTTGTGCACCCAGGGGCAGCCCTGATGCCAGCAGCACTGTAGCTATAACTGTAGGACACATTTGAATATCTACAACTTAAATTCCCTAGCTCACAGGCACACAAAGGCTTCTGACTCCTTTGGAAAAGACTGGGAAGTCTGGCACTGTAAATTGCTTCTGAGTCCCAAATGAAGCCCTAGGATGAAGTTGTGGAATGAAGCCAAAGACCCTGGAAGTGAGACACCAACTCTGCACTCTCTTTTATGTAAGTTTTAGTGGCAAACTCAAGAAAAAAAATTGCGTCTCTGTCATTTTGTTGCAGGAGTTCCCTGGGGATTATTTTTAAAACAATGTGTGTTAAAGAATGAGTTAGGGAAGGGAGGGAAACTATACACACATCTGTTAATCTCACCTTCCTTCCGCAGGATGCACCCTACTGAACTGTGCCTGGTAGGCCACATGCTTATTTGCCCTTGCAGCAGTATCAGGAGACAAGATAGCAGAAGGTCCTTCCTAGGAGGGCTCAAATTGCCTGTAATAGAAAGTAGACATTTGTAGGTGGTCTAAATTCAGGTTTCAGGCTTATCTCAAGGGTGCAAATTTAATCTGTGTCCTGGTCGTTGTACCACTTCTGGATTCTGTTTGAAATCCAACTTTGGTTGTGGCAAACTGCCATTGCATCTGAGCTCAGTGCATTGACATGTTTGGATAAAAAATGTGTCAGCTTTTGTTAAGACTCACTTATTGAGAAACACAGCAGATTCATGCTTTTCTTCTGTTCCTTGGAATTATTCTCAAAAGGTTTTCCCAGCAGAAAAAGATAATTCAAGGTTTATAGTAATTTGCTTGAAATACTACTTTGGCTTCCCAGGAAGCTTTGAAGGGAACACCACTGTCCAACAGATGAGTGTAGCTGAAGAGAGTATAGATCTTAAATAAAATGAATTCCCTTTCTGTGCTTGTCTAGCCTACAACACTCATATTCTTTTTTCCCCATAAATCTTTGTATACAGCAGGTTTCCCTGTGTTGCCCATGATCACCTTATCACTAAAATTGTCCAAGTGCTGAAATATAGACTGAATGAGCAGCTGACAAGGTGGGTGGAAAATTAGATTGCTAGTGATCCATGACCTGGAATAACTGTCAGCCAGTTGCTAGTGGTATATCTCAGGGATTGATATTGGAGTCAATGCTGTTTAATGTCTTTATTAATGGGATGATGGGATAAAGTGCACTCTCAGTGAGTTTGTGGGTAAGCAATCAATACACTGGAGGGCAGGGATGCTATTCAGAGGGATCTAGAGAGGATGGAGAGGTGAGCTGACAGGTACTTGTGAAGTTCAGCAAATGTCAATGCACGTTCCTGCAACTGGACCAGAATAACCCGCTGCACCAGTACAGGCTGGGATCCAACTGGCTCGGAAGCAGCTTTGCAGAAAAGACCTGGGGGTTTAGTTGAAGTGTGTCCTTGCGATAAGGACGTACTGCATGGTACTACCAAAAATGTGGCTAGCAGGAGGGAAGTGATCTTTGTTCCTTCAATTAGCACTTTTAAGAATGCATTTGGAACAGTGTGACCAGTTTTGGGCTCCCTAGTGCAAGAAAAAAAGTAATAAACCAGAGTAAGCCCCACAGAGGTTCACTGAGATGTCAGGGACTGAAGCACATATTGTTACAGGAGAGACTGAGAGAATTCATCTTGTTCAGTCCGGAGAAAGCTCAGGGTGTTCTTAATGCAGTTTACAGCTACCTAATAGGAAGGTGTAGAGAAGACACATGCAGATTCTTCTCAGTGTGCTCAGGAGTGGTAGGGGAATCCAGCAAGGATGGTCACATATTAAAACAGTGGCCCAGAAAGGCTGTGAATCTCAATCCTTGTAGATGTTGTAGGTATCAATTGGACAGAGCCCTGAGCAAGTTGCACTAGGCCTAATCCTGCTTTGTACAGAAGGCTAGACTAGACACCTCCAGCAGTTCTGTGATTTTGTGACTCTGAGTTAGCCGAAGGTAAGATAGAGTCAGCAAAGACCTGTGCTTGCCTAGCTATGTCAGTCAGCTTGTTCTTCACAGACAGCAGGGAGCAGAGCACACTCCACTGCATATCAGTTGTGTCTCTCCTATTTTTAGCAAATACCAGATAATGAGTGATAGATACAACCATGTTGACTGTCTATCAACAAACACTGTTTAGTGATGTGGATCTAATCCACCTCCCGTTGAAGTGCATTTTAAGATTCCCACTCACATAATAGGATCTGATAGAGGTCCCATGAAAACAGTAGAGTTAAAAAAAGCTGCGGCATCAGAGGCAGAAGTCATAGTAACTCAGCACAGAATTGTTCCCTGCCCTTTTCCAGTGCTCCATCAGGTACACGCACACTCTTTCCCAGTCACATGCAACCTTCTTTGTAATATCTGTAGTTCTGTATTGTAAGTCCTACAGTGCTAAAATTAATTAAAAGGGAGATGCATATTTGCTGTCAATAAGAAAATGAAACTCTGTTGATTGCAGATAAAACTGCTTTAAATCTTCACGAACACCGTGGGAAAGCTGGAAGGTTCAGGCTATAAAAGAAATTAAGCCATCTAAGAATATTGGTTTCATCAACCTGAGTTGTTTCATGATACTCGTTTTTCAGAACAGAGCATAGTTAGTCAGATGTGATTAACTTCTTCTGGGATCTGACATGTTACTGCCTTTTGCAGCAAGAAGCAAGTAACCAATTAACGGAAGTGGGCCATTACCTGAAAGAATATGTTCTTTTGATTCTCCTCTGCTTCTGAACAAGTGTCTTTTGTTCCTTGAGTAGAAGAGTAATATAAAGGGCTCTGCACAGAATAACATAAAGAAGAATTAGGCCTCATGTAACATTCTCGGCAGGAAAAGGACGATTTGAGGAGGGGTTTCATTAATGCCCTGATCTCTGCTGGAAGCTCAGAGGGGAGGAAGGGAAGAGCAGTGAATACAATTAGACGTTTGTTAGGTGAAACGGGACCTATGAGTGTATGAGAGGCTGTGCTTTCATTCAGACAATGCAGTAAAATAAACAGAGTGTGAAAGCAAGAGATGAATGGGAAGTTAATTCTATTCAAATTTACAATATTTCAATGGCAATATTTTCTGAACAATGGTCTCTATTGATGCTACAAGTGCTTGCACATTGTGCTTGCTACTTGATGAACAGACATGACACTATTTGAGCAGCTGTATTCTCTAACTGGAAAAGGGAATTTTCCAAAAATGATGAAAGGCTATATCTCATACATGATGAAACTGTTTGGAATCTAACTCATTTTGGTGCCTGATTTTTTTTTTTTCTCCTAATTGGTATCTCTTGGAAGATTTGTTCTCTCAAGCGGCAGAGCAGCTAGAGGCCAAACTCTAATAAT
Organism: Serilophus lunatus; assembly: GCA_013399895.1. Classification (NCBI taxonomy): domain Eukaryota; kingdom Metazoa; phylum Chordata; class Aves; order Passeriformes; family Eurylaimidae; genus Serilophus; species Serilophus lunatus. The sequence continues at coordinate 131,785 of VXBA01000620.1, forward strand.
TTCGAGTCAAATACTTCAGTCTTGTATCACGGGCTAGTGCTTATCAGAATAACAAAATAAACAGCAGTTTTGTCTGCATTAAAAGGAATTTGCTGTTATGAGCAAGCTATTTACATCTCCTTTGCCTTTATAAACTATGCTTCCACTAAGAGGATTTGTATGTCTGCATGGTTCAACTGATTGGCAAACTTCCTCTGGTCCATACAAGTTCCCTGTACACTTTTTTGTTCTAAAAAAGTACCACGACAAAATACCTGGGAATTAAGGCGGGGAAGTGGGAAGAAAAAAAAAAAAGAAAAAAAAATCACGTTTACCCTGAAATAACTTATTGCTCCTTCTATTAAAGGACTTTCTAATACTCAGATGTGTTGTTTAGGGGTATGAATTCTTCGTGCTTTCAAACAACATAATTCTTGCCAGCAAAAAACTTTATCTGTAAACAAGACAAACCTCTGTCCTGAGCTCAGAGACAAGTTTAACACCATCTGTCTGCCTCAAAGGGCAATTTTTTCACCATTTGGCTACAAAGGCGAATTTACATTACTACTATGGATTCCATGTGTTTGCTCGCTTGTTGTCTGTACATCAAGCTGCCTGATTTTCTCCATGTTTTGTACTGAAACTGGCCCCTCCCTGGCCACAGGGACAGCAGGCTGCTGTAAGCAGGCCCAGGTGCTGGCTGACATCTTAAGTAACTCTGGATCATGTCTAGTTAGGGATTTAAAAATCACTGACCAGAGCTCCAGCATCTTCCCTCATCCCTTCATTTTGATACAGCCCAGCCCTCCTTGATTTTGAAACCTTTGCCTCTAATATTTTGGGTCCCCAGAGACTTATACAAGCTCTGTGGAATTTGGTCTCATGGCAGAGTTGCGCTGGTGGTTTAACCCTTGAGGGACTCGACAGGGAAAGACAGGAAAGCTTAAAAAGATATTTTTTTTTTACTACAGAAACATTGTCCTTGAATTATGTTATTTCACTGGAAGTCTTCCTGCTATCCCTTCCATTTGATCATTTGATCATCATTCCTTCTGTCTCTATCTTAAAAATTTACCTCGTTGTGGTCATCTATTCCTGTTCTGAATGCATTTTATGTTTTAATGGCCACTCCTCGAGCATTGTCCATCTATGTAATTTCCCCAGAAAAGCACTATAGCAATAAAAGAATGTGGGGGTAAGGCTCCAAGAGACATGTCATGTTGCTACAGATGAAAAGCTAAAAATTAAGAGGAATAGCTCTCATTTTCCACCTTTACTGTGACTTTGTCATCATCTTTAATCAGTAATATATTTTATACTGCTTTAGATTTTCAACACAATGAACAGCAGATCCTCACAACAACCACAGGGATTAGTTACAGAGATATTATTATCTCTGTACTAGATGGAAAGAAATGATCTTGTAGCAAGAGGACACCTCTGCAAACTGAAAAGATATTGCTTTGATTCAGAGAGGCCTGAGACTGTGGACTAGCAATTTAATTTCCATGCTTCAATTTCTCCATCTTATTGAAACAGGAACACTGATATTCATCTGCCGTGGAGGGGCATTCTGAAGAGGATGAGCATGGTAGTGCAGGGCTTTTACAGTGGGAAGCTTGAGCACAAAATAAAATTAAAATTTAAGTGATGAAGAAAAATGGCAGGTGCAGAAAGGCTGAGCAGCTCACTAAGGTCTGTGCAGTGAAGCATCTGTGGAGGCAGGATAAGAAAGTAGAGATGCCAGCTGCTGTTTCTATATCAAGAAGTTTCTGGCTGAAACCATGGGCTCCAGAGGAAAAAAGAAGAGGGTTCCCCGCCCCCCCCCCCCCCCC
>VXBA01000620.1:133626-153974 GCA_013399895.1 Serilophus lunatus
AGTTTATTTTCTGGTTATTATTACAGATTGTTTCCTACCTAGCAGCTCAACCCTGGGCTGTAGGGCTGGTGACATTTTGCAGTGCTAGATGCTATGGATAGTGAAGTGCCTTTTAGTGAAGTGAAAGGAATATTGCTTCTTGACCTTTTGGTCGAGACATTTGTCCCAGACTATTGCGTATGCTAGTCAAAAGGCAGTCACATGCTTCTTTTCCCCTTTTTCATATTTGTACAGGCCAGAAAATCCTACAGCCTCCAAGGGATTAAAAAAAATTATTAAATGCTTTGATTAAACCAGAATGCATGATTAAACCAGAACTAGGAAAGGCTCTGCCTTTCACAAGAAGGTGAAGAAAAAGACATACTGAAAGATGGGACAGAGAAAGAGGTCTTCCACTAGCAGATGTCCTGAGGGAATACAGAGGTGTTGTGCCGGAGTGAGTACTTGTGCCTCAGCAAAGTGTCCTTGTACCCTGAGCTCTGAGCCTTGGTTTTGCAACTTGCGTGCTGAGTTCCATGTTAAGTATGGTCAAGGCAAACCATCCCCTGATACTGAAGGCAGCAGCCTCTGCTTCTGCTGCTTGCAATAGATGAAACTTTTGGATGAAACTGCCTCTTGTTTTTGCGTGGGATTTTTTTGGTGTTTGTTTTTTCTTTGTTGTTGTTGTTGGTTTTGTTTGGTTTGGTTTGTTTGTTCGTGAGTTGGTTGTTTTTGGTTTTTGATTGTTTGTTTGATTGATTTTTTGTTTGTTTCACTTTTTGTTTTGTTGGGTTTTTTTCACTGTCTTCCTTTTTTAATTCCATTTCAGATCAACATCCACTGTTTGATTCGGCGGTGTTCCATTTTCTTTCTCTTTATAAAAAAAGACATTGGGCACATCTATCTTCTATAATAAATTCAAGGGGTTTAAGGATATTGGATAACCTACAGTTTTGTACAGGGTTTTGTGTTGCAGTTTGTGCTGCAACAGCCTTAAAATTCTCCAGTGTCTTTGCTGAATATATTCTCATTTTTTTGCTCAGGAACCACAGTCAGCACTGAGATGAACTGGTGCATGTAAAAGGCAGATGTGTAGGTGCTATCCTGATTTCCCATCCGAGTTGCCTATACAGGGATATAAGTTTAATCACTGGCATTTTTGTGATTTCTCAGTAGGCTTTTGGAAACCTGTGTTTGACTGAGTTTAATTGGGAGGTTCCAGGTGGCTGCTATCATTCAGACCATGTACTTTCATGGCCATTTCTGTGAAGAGACTCATGTGTGGACAGGTGTATGAGAAAGCCTGCAGCCTGAGCTCACAGACAGGAGTCGTTTAACCATGGCTTTTATTTGTGTTTGTGACAAAAATCAAATCAAAGTTTTCCAATTAGGAAAGGAATCAATATCATGTATCTTTAGGTGACCAAGAGTAGAACTTGAATATCAGAAGTAAATGTTCATTCTGCAAGCAGCTCAGGGGCTTGAATGTGGTAAAACAAATTTTCTTAGACAAGCTATTTAAATAGCCTTTGATAGACAACAAATATAAACACTTCTGCCTGGTTGCAGAAAAGAAATGTGTCTAAATTTCCTTGCTTAATTTTTTACTGTCAGATGATACCAGTAGGTACTCTTCCTTCATTTCCAGATTGTTTTTTTAATGAAAAATACAGCTTTATTTGGTCACTTCAAATCTACATCAGTCCAGAGGTCATTCAAATGACCTTTTAATGCTTCTAGATGGTATTCTGAAAATTTAATATGACAGCTAAAGAAGATCACGTGTTCTGTGAAAACTGAGAAAAAATTATTTTTTCTCTCAAAGGCTTATACATGGCTGACACTGATTTTTCAAAGGTTTGCTCTGAATTTGTTTGAACTGCGTTTTTTCAGACTGGAGAATAGAAAGGCAATAATAGGAATGAAATGGCACTAGTAATTCAACATCAGGTTTGTTTTTTTTTTCTTCTTCTTAACCTCAATATACAAAGACTGATAGTTTCTGAAGTATATTCAGTCCTGAAGGACAAAATGGGGAGCTGGAAAACACCTAGGATGCCGAGTGACTGCACAGGAATATTGATGGTGATTGTGAATTTTCCAAACTTTTTTGTCTCAGAGTTTTCACTTCCAAAGTGAAGACAAATTATTCACTGCTCCACAGATGTTTCTATAAATCACTTCATTGATGAGAGGATTTGCAATTAAGCTCATGGTAAAGGACTCATTAACCATAACACCTTTATCTCTTTAATTACAGGAATGGGAGGTGGGTGATTATCAACTGTATGAGTCAATAATTGAAAAGTGCCTGTAATTATTTCCTCACTGTTTGGGAGCTACGACTTGTAGGAGGAGTCTTTACTCATCTGAAATCCTCAGTAAGGATGACATGAACTTTGCCAGAGAGGGTCCAATGGAAATGAATGGATGTTTTGCCTGAGTTAAGAAATAAACGCATTTTGTTGTGGTTCAAACTTTTTACTTCCCCTCAGTGCTGTACAGAATCCCATCAGTCGTACCTTGTTGCTGTTGGGAGTTTTTGCTGAATTGGCTGAATGAGCACTAGATTATAACCATATAGTGTATAGCAATTTCCATTGGCAAAATTCTTCACTTATGTAGCCAGCAGCAAACCTTCCTGCCTTTTTCAACCTCCCCATTGAAAGTCCCCTTGTGTAGGTGACCCCAGCTTGGAAAAGGCATTTGACTTTCAGCTCCCCTGTTCTGTTTATTACCCACTACTTGTGGTAGAGGTTGGGAGTGGTGAGGTTGATGAGAGAAGTACCAGGACAGTCAAAAAGGACTTCAAGACATTGGGTCATCTGGTGGCAGGGACAGGAGCATAGGTGACATTCTCCCAGATTCCTCTGATAGAAGGGACGAGTGCTGAAAGGAAATGGAAAACCCGTATAATCAACAAGTGGCTTAAATTCCACTGGTGCCATGAGTGGAATTTTTGGGTTTGACCATGGGCAGTTTATACAGCACCAGGCCTGCTGGAGAAAGATGGGGTTCACCTATCTAATAGGGACAAAAGGATTTTAGCCCATGACTTGGCAGGGCTGATTGAGAGGACTTTAAGCCAGGTTTGAAGGGGGAAGGGGATGAGACCCAGCTTGCTAGAGATGAGCCTAGAGAAGAGGACAGGAACAAAAGCAAAGCTAGGCCTGCTCTGACTCAAAGAGAGGGACAAATCCTGAACAGGCACTTTGTTGTGGTCAGTACTGTGTCCAACGAGCCTGCATGCAGCCTGGTTCTTTATCAGGTCTGACCATTGCCCCTCCTTGGTGACCTTGGTGATGTGATTGTCACCACCTGAGACAGTGGAGAGTGGTGGAGAGAGCTGTTCAGTTGCCCTGAAGAGACTACCCAAATTAATAGTAGGGTTTTTATAATTTCAGCAGAGGAGGTGTTTTGAGCTCCTTAGAAGTCAGGGAAGATACTAAGAAACATGGCATGGGGGACACATGGTAGTATTGCTGCTGGGCAAGGATAGTGTGATTATTCATTCCTTTCTCACTAACACAGGACAAGGCTATAATTTTCTATTTGAAGGCAAATGGCAGATGCTGTTATTATCACATCAGCAGATTGTTCACTTATTACTGTTTGTATTGCAGAAGCATCTTGAGACCCAAATTGTGTTGAAGCACCTATTTGCTATGTACAGGACATACTTCTAGGGAAACCGTCCCTGCCTGGAAGACAGACAAAGCTAATCATAATTCACTGCAGCAATGAAAAAATGCTTGGTTTACCTGAAGTTGTAACTCAGGAAGTCCTTGATGAAGCTGTAAATCATTTTAAAGACAGACTCATTACTCAAGCAAGGTGGAGACACAGCAGATCTGATCAGTTGATGTTTTGGTTTTGAGTTTAGGAAGAAAACGTGGTATCTGCCCAAAACAATCTGCATTAAATGGGGCAGTAGAAGTGTCAATTCTACTCTTTAAGAAAGCAGACTGCTCATGAGAGGCTTAAGGAGTTTTGTACACTTCTTTGCTAATGATCCCTTTAATTACTTGCTGTAAGTCATCTGGAATGGAAACACCACCAAACTCTGTAAAGAAGAAAGGTTTTGTAATGCTATGTAATATGTATGGATTTAGGGCTCTGTGGATTAAATTTGGCAATTTTAAGCACGCAAAGTTACTAATCCGCACTTTGTCTGTAAGAAATAAAAAGAAACAGTGAGACATGCTGATGCCCTGAGGACTGCTGGGGAATTCCACACATGCCTATCTTCTGCAACTCCCATCCAGGGAGCAAACATTATCATCCGTGTTGCAATAGGTACAGGCAGACCAAAGAGACACTTGCAGCAAAGCATATGTGTTTTTTTCAGATCCTTCTCTATGATTTCACCTCATGGTTATTTTTCTTGACATTTCTCTTCTTCCAGTTTCCTGGTGTTTTAAAGTATGTATTTGCCACATTTAATTCTGTTTTCCTGTAATAGCTTCATCCACAGAAAATTCTCTTGGAAAACAGCCCAGAGATTTTTCTGTTTCTTCTTTCATCTTTATTTTCCTCACAATTGTTATTACATCATCTATATGAGTTACGTCCATATAATTTTAGCTTTTATGTCAAACTTATAATGCCATAGACAGTCTGTCAAATGGCTAAGTCCTGAGGATTTTATTCAGTCAGAATTTGCACTGAATTGTCTATGATTGCATCAATAAATTGAATGTTGTAATATTTCTAGTAGGTAGAAAAAATAATAAATGTATAAAAATAAGGCATCAGTAAAAAATCATTTTAGGGGCCAGTAAATTGAATCACATACTGCAGTTTTCATCAGGTCAATGATGAACTGTTGAGAACATAGGAATCTTGAATTCAGGTTCAGTTATAAACCTTCAACCACACTTTTTTCCCCATCGATCCAATGTTAATTGTCAAATTTCATTTAATACTGAATTTAATAAAATCTGTATTTTCATTTTCCTGCATATCTGTGATAGATCCTGGAATCCTGTACCAAGTATTTAGCTGGCCTAAGTTTCCTGTTTGTAATTCAGTTGCCTTTTAAAGATCACTGGACTCCACCCTTCTGAACTTATTCTATCTTTCTGTCTGCGCCATCCCGCTCCATCCATCACTTGTGGCTTGCTTAGCACTAAATCCCACCCAGCACTCAGTGCTTGAGATTTGGTCAATTTCTGTACCAAAATGCAGGAAAGGGACAGGGGCATTTTACTAGATTTACAGAAACCTTGTAACTACTGTTGCATATTTGAGCATCTTGCCGTTCATCTGCAAGTTTCTGCAGTGCCTACAGGTAACAATTCATAGTTTCTAAAATGTGATTTTTTTTCTCTCTCCCTTCCCTTTTCTTTCGCTCTCTTCTTCTTCCTCATTCCCAGTATCTATCTGAGTGGGAATTGTTTAATTTAATTCAGCAAACTGAGAACAGATTAAAGATACTCAGAGCTGTATACTTCAAAAGTAATTAAATGGAATAAAGGCAATTACAGTTTTAATTTTTCTTGCTCAATCTTCACCTATCCCCTTGTTTTCATGTGTGATTAACTGACCAAACATTTAAATTTCTTTCTCAGACCCCACCCCTCGCCCTCGCTAGCTGGAATAATTAGTAATAAAGTGTGAAGTTTGTCAGAAGATGAATTACACAAGCATTGCTGCCAGCCTGTTCATGAGACCTTTCTTCAAAAGCCACACTCAATAAAATAAGTGAGGTGTCATGTCAGGGTTTATCTGAAAACCAAGATGCGGGTACATTTAATGGGTAACATGACTTTTGTGTGACACACTATTTTTCTGGCGACCACCTGGCTGCTGTGTGTTACAGGGGACACAACCTTCTCCAAGTTTTAAAAGAGCGTGGTTACAGGGGACACAACCTTCTCCAAGTTTTAAAAGAGCGTGGTGACTGCCAGTGCTATATGCATGCAGGCTGAGATATAGGAGAACAACACCCAGTGGGCCTTTTTAGGAAAAGAAATTCCTGGACCCTAGTGAGAGCAGGCTCTGGGCTGTTCAGGACAGTAGAATCCCATCCACATGCAGACTTAGGAGGAGGTGTCAGCTGGGCCTAAGGGACTAGTGCTCTGGATCCCACCTCTGATTTCCTCCCCACATCTCATTCCTGTAGCCTCAGTTAGTTATTGAACTTGGTCCTAGCAGATTCCTGAGAAGATGGATTACTTATAAAAGTAGTAACAAATAACAGGATATTAGAACAGATTTATGAACCTCTGTGAGAAAGTGTATCGAACCAGTGGGATTTGAACTGATGAAGAAATGAATGTAGGTACGCTGATTGACTGGTTCCTTTTTTACTGTCCACACAGAAAGTAGGTGTTAGTGACAACATTAAAAGAGCCTGACAGAATCAGGATTTGGTGGAGTAGCAAATCCTTTAAGATTTAGGGTCAAATGCAGCTCAGATTGGCACACCAGATGATCCCACTCCATGCAATGATATGAAATTGCTGGATTTCACCCTTAGTATATCTCAACATTATTTGCTGCAAGGGGATATGTGCTGTCAAAAAATTGCTGTGAGGCACTCACTCTCTCAGAGAGAGGAGCTGAGGAGAGCTCCAAACTTCAGATGTGCCTTCCAGAAACAATGTTTCCCTAAACACATGTCCTACAGTAGGCAAATCTCCCACTGCTGGGATGTTGCCATTTTAGTGGCTTCTAGGATAAAACAAAGAAAAGGATTGGAAAAGGAGAAAGGAGAACTACACCAAAATACAGAAGCAGTACAATTTTTCTGGTCCTTTTTGGAGAGGAATCATGAAATGATAGATAAGATTTGAAAGGAAGATTTGCCTGCAGCGTCATTGCTCTTGCAACACAGGCGTGTGATCCCTTGCAGCTCAATACCACTTCCTTGCTGGGGAGGGGACAAGTTGAAGAACAGGACTAAGTGCTGCAAGGAGCTATCCTGTCTGGCACTGCAATTAGTTGTGTAATTTGTGGCTGTTTGCACAGGCACACTATCCGCTGGTCTCTGCACGCTCCTTTGTTAATGGGGGTCATCGGGCAGGGTTATTTCCCATTACGTGTCATCTTGGCTGTCTCTCTGGCTCATATTTCTTCCGCTGTGACTGCATCCACTGTATGACACTTCAGCATCAAGGGCAGTCGTTTCTGTTGGTACCAGAGGAATCCACTCCGGTGAGCAGACAGGCTGAGATACCAGTTTGGAGATCCTCAAATGGATCATAACCAAGCTTCAAAATCCAGGACACTCATTTCTCACACAGTCAGACTATTCTGACACCTGTCCAGATGGTGATTTTGGACGGACACCTCTGATCATTTGAGTAAGAACAAGACTGTTGCAATAAATAAAATCCTCCATCAGTAGGTGAGTGAGTTACAGAAACAGATGATTAAATGCACATCATTCCTATCCATATATGAAATCAAGACTTTGATGCTTAAAATTATGACCCATTTGAATACTTGGGTAATTTTCAGTCTAGACTTTCGACATATATTATTTTTCAGAGTCTGAGGCAAAATGGGGACCAGGGTACCATGAGCAGGGGTAGATCCCATCAGGTTCAAATGTTGCTTCACATTAACATACACAAAGTCCTTTCTTCTGCTTCTTAAAGATTTGTGTTTCTGATTCTTGCCATGTTTATTGATGATAAATTATAACAAAAGTAGTCTATGAATTTATATTTAGGTGCTTCCATAAGGATCTGCTAGGCTAGGCTAAATTTTTCTGTGGCAGGTAACTTTATTTGGCCATTTGGTTCTGCGAAGCACATCTCCCATACTTTTCCAGCAACTCATTTCTTTAGTTGTTATGAGAAAGGAAGGAGTTAAAATCTCCTTAGAAAAGGATCTAAAGAGAAGTAATTTGCATATTTGCTTCACTTTTCCTGGAAAGGAACAGGAAAGAGTAACAAGTTCTCTTTTAGCTGCAAGTGCTTTGTTGTCCTTGCTAATATTTTCAGTCAAGCAACCTTAAGATATTTTATAACCAGGGACAGAACATGCCATCAACGGATGCTTAACTTTTTTGCACCCAATTAATAGCCAGGCAAACTGAATCAGAGCTGAAGGGTGAAAGACAGCCAGCACCCGAGTTTTCTGCCTCCTTCATGTGCTATCACTATGCTAGTGTTTTCATTGTGAGAAATTAATATATTCTCTATTTGAAGCACTTAATGCAATAGAATATAAAAAATTCTATAAAAGGGACAATCCTATAAAAGTTGAAAAGAGTCATCTAGGTGAAAAATGAAAGTACATTTAAAAATCCAGACTGATATTAAGTAACACCAGGAAAAAATCTATAGAGATTCTTTCTTATTTTGAAGATTTGATATCTTTGTGCACATTACTATGATGTTCACAAAAAAAGAAGTTTGAAATTAGTGGGCACAAGCTTCTTGAAAAATTCTCCTAATGCTTAGGAGAAAAGCTTTCCAGCAATATCCTTGCAAAATTTAAGGGTTTGCTGCCGCACAGCTGAGAAGTGATTGTTGCTGACAGCACAGGAATTACCCCGCATAGATGCCTGCTCCAGATGCTCATCTTTCATTGTTCAACCCCTCAAGTCTTTGTACGTTGTCATATTCATTGGAATGGTCCTAAAAGAGAGTGAACAACTGACATAACAACCTGGATAAGTGCAGTAAAAACAGTGGTACCTCCAGGTGATATTTGCAATAATTAAGACAAATGTCAGCCTTAGACCCATGTGTTTCAAATAGGTTGAGCTGCTCTTCTTCCTGTTAAGCTGGGTCATGGGGTGGCTTTTTAAGGGCTGGGTGAATTTATGTCAAGGAGCCTCCTCAAGGTGCTTGAGGAAGGTCAACTCTTGGGACCTGCATATATTTTTTATCACTGTAAATCACAGGATGTGCTGAGTTGGAAGGGACCCACAAGGATCATCGATTCCGACTCCTGGCCCTGCACAGGACCATCCCCAAGAATCACACCATTTGCCCAAAAGTATTGTCCAAATGCCTTTGAACTCTGTCAGACTTGGTGCTGTGACCACTTCTCTGGGGAGCCTGTTCCAGCACACGGCCACCTTCTATGGGAAGAATATTTTTTTAATATCCAACCTAAACCTCCCCTGACACAATTTCATCCCATTTCCTCAGGTCCTGTCACTGGTCACCAGACAGAAGAGATCAGTGTCTGGCTCTCCTCTTGCCCTCACAATGAAGTTGTAACTGCAATGAGGTCTCCCCTCAGTCTCCTCTTCTCCAGGGTGAACAGAAAAAAGAGCCGTCAGCTGCCTCTCATATGGCTTTCCCTCAAGGCCCTTCACCATCTTTATTGCCTTCCTTTGGACACTCTCTGATTGCTTAATATCTTTCTTATATTGTGGTGCCTCAGACTGTCACAATATTCAAGGTGGGGCCACACCAGTGCAGAGCAGAGCAAGACAATCCCCTCCCTGGTGACAGTTTGCCTGATGCCCCCTAGGGCACAGTTGGCCCTCCTGGCTGCCAGGGCGCTGCTGACTCACATTCAATTTTCCACTGACCAGGACCCCCAGGTCCCTTTCCGTGGCACTGCTTTCCAGCACCTCATTCTCCAGTCTGTATGTACATCTGGAGTTGCCTCATCCCAGGTGCAGAATCTGGCACTTCCCGTTGTTGAATTTCATATGGTTGGTGATTGCCCAGTCCACTAACTTATCAAGGTCTCTCTGTGGGGCCTCTCTGCCTTCAAGGGAGTCAACAGCTCCTCCCAGTTTTGTATTGTCTGCAAATGTGCTCAGTATCCCTTCCAGTTCTGCACCCAAACCATTTATGAACATGTTGAAGAGCACAGGGCCTAAGATGGAGCCCTATGGAACCCCACAAGTGACAGGTCATCAGTCTGATGTCACCCCATTCACTATTACCTTCTGTGGTTGACCCATGAGCCAATTGCTCACCCACTGCTTGATGTGTTTATCCAGCTGTGGGCTGGTTATGTTGTCCAGAAGGATACTGTGAGAGACAGTATTGAAAGCTTTACTGAAATCCAAAAAGATTCTATTAACTGGTTTCCCTTGATCAGCTAGGTGGCTTACCTTGTCATAAAAGGATATTGGGTTTGATTAGCAGGACTTTCCTCACATGATGCTGTGCTGGCTGTGACCAACGACTACATTGTATTTCAGGTGTTTTTCAATACCTCCCAGAATAATCTTCTTCATAACTTTACCAGGCGCTGAAGCAAGACTGACAGGCCTGTGTTTTCTGGAGTCCTTCTTGAAAATCAGGACAACATCCACCAGCTTCCAGTTAGCTGAGACCTCTCTGGATTCCCAAGATCACTCAGAAATCACCAAGAGAGGTTTTGCGATGACATCAGCTAGCTCTTTGAGGATTCTATAATGAATTCGATCAACCCTCATAGATTTGTAGGGGTCCATCTGGAGCAGTAGATCTCGCAGTTTCAGGATTGTCACTACTGTGTTTATAGAGAAAGAGCTTTAGATACTGATTTGATTTTCTTTGCTGACAGAGCCTTTTCTGGCTGCCTCAGCAAATGCCTATGATACAGCCAACATGGGTAATGCTTCCCTGTCTCTGAGATCACCAAGTTTCAAATGGCAGATTGCCCCCAGCACTATAGTTTTCCATTCGGATCATTTGTCCCTGCAAGAGGTTTAATTTATTGGAATTAATTTCATACAGCTGCTGGAATACATCAAAGTGGTAGAGAGTTGAGCAAACTCAGCCCCCATGGTGCCTGTCAGGAGGGAAGCCGCCATCTGTCTCCCTGATGAGCTGCATTAAGGTTTTTTTACCCATGAAATCTGTGCATTTTCTTTCAGTCGCAGACACTGTTCTTCAAAGATGCTCTCTTTAAGCACCCGGTGTCTGATGACAGTTGACCCTGCTGTAATCACCACTGGTAAAAATACAGTGAAGTTGCAGCTAAGATTTAAAGTTCACTTCTACAGTAAGGGAGGAGGAAACCTGCTGCTGGTGGATAGCAGGTGGGGTCATGTGGCTGCTTTAAAGGCTTCAGTCACACTCTGCTGGGCCAAACCATTTTGTTTCAGATCTCCACCCTTATGCAGTCTCCAGGGCAAAGTTCTGATGGGAGACAGACAGTCTCTACCTGAGACACTCTGTGAGATATGGGGCGACAGAGAATCTCATTTCCAGCAGTACTCTTACCCTGTTCTCTCAGCATTTGTGTATTTTTTGTTTGTCTTTCCTGATCTAAAAAGAAATTAAAGTTATGCTAGTTCAACTCGGAACAGTGCAAACATATATGATTGTGCATGCACTGAGCTCTCAGGTACATGATATCTCAGATCAGGAAGGCTCAAGTCTTTTCCTGCATGGTTCAAACGACGAGGTCAGAAGAACAGTTTGGAAACATATGGTGGTCCTGCCTGTGAACTGTGCTCTGCTGAGTGACAGTGTGATATTACTAAGGCACTGCAGGATTAAATGTCTTTGCTGAAGGCTTTACTGGGACCAGCAGCTTCGAGGATTGGAAACCCAAGAGTTGTTCAGCACTGTACTATTGGAGCAGAAGTGACCACCATCCTATAGAATAGATTAAAGTCCCTTCCAACCCAAGCCATTCTGTGATTCTATAAATATAAATATATATATATATTTCTGTTTTCTCAGATGCAGAGCTGTTTGCAAAGGCTGAGCTTTAACTGGTACAATGTTATTGATGGGAAATCCTATAGGCTTTAGATATTTTGGTGGGAGAGGGAAAATTGTCAGTCGTGTCTGTGTTGAGCTTAGCACACAGAGTCCTAACATAATGAGGCTATCTAGATACCACTGCAATATAAATGGGAAATACTAGGAATGCAGTTTTCTACCAAGATTAATAGCAATGAAGTAGAGGGGAAATGACTACTTCAATGTTATGATAAGAGCATTTTGTGACATACAGTCATTATAGTTCAATAAATAGGTAATCAGTTGTAAAACAGAGTAACCAGAAAACAAAGTGTTCATTCTGATGTATTATTACAGTGGTCTTGAATCGTTCTAAAGTGCATTTGTGCATCAGCAGGGGGAAAAGCTCCAGCCCATCCTTAGATTGTGACAGCAGTTTTCTGTGTTTCTCTGCTTTCCTTGTTGAGATGCAAGTCCTGTCTGTTCATTTTAGGGCATATGGATAGCATCATGATTAGAAAGAAGTTAGGAATGTATGTGTTTTGTTTTTCTCTGCTAAAGAGAATTAAGAGCATAGTAGCATAGGAAGGGCAGGGACCCTGTGTGCTTCTGGGTCCAGTCCTCTCCACCTACAGGCTGTCATTTTAGGTAATTCTCTCCATAATGGATCAAGTCCTGTCTTGGGATTTTCATCTCTGTCTTCCCCTTTTGGGATTGTTTTGGATCACCACTTCCTTAATAAATAGAATCCTTTATCTGATTTCCAGCCGAGATCTATTCATGAACAGATAGTTCATAACCATTTGCTCTTCTGCCAACATATTCTTCTCATTAAATAGCTTTTTCCATCCATTGGCAATTAACTTCCTGACATATTTATACAGCATTATCTTGTAATATCTGTCTCTGTTTGGCCAAGCTTTTCTAGGTCCCCTGGTGCTGTTAAGTTTTGGTTACCAAACATTAAATAGTTGAAGGTCCTATGGGGGAAAACACTGTACAGATCTCTGAGAGCCATACCATGGGGACACCTGAAGAGCTGAGACATGGAAAGGAGGATACAGCTCACATACCCATCTACTGAGCTGCAATGGGTACTCAAAAATGTTCCCCAAACTTGGGATGTGGGTTTGGACACCAAAATACTGTGACAGTGACTGGAAAGAAACTTCCACCACTGGAGAAACAAGGACAATTGCAAAGCTGTCTCAGAGAGGATAGATTTCCTACTTGATGTTCTCTTCCTGGAGATGTGGTTCACCTCATATCTGCAGGCTTGTATTTGTTGCTGTGGAGCCTGTCTAAAGAAAGATACTCTCGTGTGGCATCCTGCCTTCCCAAGTCTCCATGCAATATGCCAAGACTTATTAAATGAATATTTCTTGGATGGTGGCTTTTCCTGTGTTGTGTGGCCGGCTGGTATGCACAGATAAGGTAATCACAGTGCCTCTGCAAGGAAAAACAAAACTGCTGCAAAGCAGGAAGACTGAAAATCAACTTTCTATTCTTGGTCATGTTGTTGGTATAGTGGCTGATTCACTTGCTGCTGGCTGCTTTTGGGAAAAAATTCAGCACGAGAACCACTAACTACGAATCTCTCAGTTACTGGTCTGCCCATTTGATTGTCTCAAGAGCTGAAGCAAAACTAAACTCTGGGAAAAAAAAAGAAAAAGGCAAAAATAATACCCAGCTGAGCAGATTTTGCACAAGTAAATCCATCCATCTTTCATGTTTTCATAATCTTTTCCTTACCTGTAATCCATTATTTTTCAGAAATCAAATTGATCTTTTGCTTGCTGAGAACAATGCTTTGCAGAGGAAGTTCAGCTGAGCTGAGAAGATGGTGACACATACTGAACTTTTCAGTCAGGAGTGTGAAGGATGTGTCTCACTGTCCTGAAACACAAGCACAAAATTTTTCTGGTGTCACAGAGACTTACCAGTGGCACAGATGGGAAAGGAATGAGCAGTGCAGGACAGTGAATCAAAAAGAAGGTGTAACTTTTCTCTGTCATTAAGGCTGTAGCTTCAAACAAATATTTTGGTCATATTTTTTGTCTCTGTTGCTCTGCTGTGTCACACCAACCGTTCACATTCCCTCCCAAAGGCTCCCATAAACAAAGTTCTTCTCTATCTCACTCACTCTGGCTAAGATAAGCTATTGCTTTCCTACACCAAATGCTTTGTACAGTCATCTGTGAAAAGAAATCCTGAAAACTCTGTGATTCTCAAGAGTTTCCATTTGTAGCAGGATCATCTTTAGACCATTCCTCTTCTGTCTTGCCATTGCATGAAGCATCTGAGAAACTGGACAGTTGTTCAGCAGCCTTGATACCAGTATCCAGTCCTTCTGGCTGTGGAGGAAGAGACAGATGGTTTGCATGCGGTGTTTACAGCATTCTTTCAGGGATGCACCCACTGACACTGTGGAGGATGTGTTTTGGGATGCTCTGTGAGGCAGCAAGGCCGCTTCAATATTCAGCAAAGAAAGCCCTGCCAAGAGAAATGGTGGCAGGCATGACACAGGGAATCTAGGAAGGAGCAGCTGTTCCACCACCACCTCTACACTGCAGGCAAAAGGGGCCAGTTTTGGTAGGGGACATGTGAGGCAGTGGGGGTTGGCTCCTGACAGAGCATTTGGATCCAGGAAGAGCTGACTGTGGAGCAGGGAAAGATAGACCTATCCCACTGGCAATCTTAAACAACCCCAGCCCTACAAAATCCAGCGTAGTTACCTTCTCTATATTCTTCTTTTTCCTTCAGTCTATGGGAATAAGCTCTGATAGTCCCAGTTCAGCCAGAAGAAGGATTTTTCATGGTATCTTCTTTGAGAAAGGGTGGGACGCCTGGAAAAGAAGGTAAAATGACATATCTTTGCAATGAACATGATATGATTTTTCTGTCATTTTGCTTTTGTCAGCCAAATCATCCAAATATCAACATTTGCACAGCCAGATTGTCCCAAGAGCAGCAGAACTAATGGCAAATCATTTCCTAAGGGTTTGTCTTCTGAGGCTGAACTTCTGTGGGAATTGTCCAGCTTCTGAAAGCAGCTGAGGTCATGTTATTGTCTTTCTCTTGGTGAGGGTTTTAATGAGGTCTCTCCCCTCTCCCTGATTACTTATTATTTCTATGAAACTTATTAGAAGTTTGATAATGTTGAGACATTTTTTCCTGTATTAAATTTGACTGCTGTGAGCCAAAACATTAAAAAATATTTGGGAGCTGACTGGTCAACAAACATGAAATAATTCAGCTGCAAATTGGGCCAAAAAAGCCCTGAGGAATGATGAAGAATTTAGCCAGCTCACCAATGAGGCTCATAATCATGGTTGGTCCCAGGTGAGAAAACAAAGGTGGAATATTTCCCATGAAAATTGCACCAGCAAGGCAGAAAATACTTGGAAACTCTGTACCAAAGTGTGAAGACAGTGTTTGCCGTTCTGTCATTGTTCCTGGCATTGCTGCAAAACAAACTTCTTTCCATCCTTGTGTCAATTTGCCTTTCCTAGCATGTGCCAGTTTTTTCTGGTCAGATCAGGACTCCTCTGACAGCAGCTGTCTGTTGCTGTGTGCTTTTACAACACTTCTTATAATGAGAATTCCTTCTTGGTTCAAGCTGTTAAGCATTCCTATATACCAGTAATATACACTAATAAATACTGAAAGTGAACCAGAGAAACGATCAAGACAGCTGAAGCTTGTTTAGCTGGATAAATGGCATTTGACTTCACTTCTAAGCACGTTTTGAGAGTAAACTAAATTTTTTGTTACTTGCCAAGATCTGTGTCATACCCATCACTAACACCTAAAGCAATGCAGAACTCTCTTCCAGAGCCTGCAGAGCTACTTCAGCCACTCTAACAAAGATATTATGGGCTATGATAGATACCCTTGGGTCCAATCTCTGATCATGACAGATAAGCAAAGGAAAAAGTGATCTGAAACAAGTGCATTTTAAAATATATTTATTCCTTCTGGGGTTTGCTAGTCTCTGCATGCCGTGTAGGATCAGAGAAGTTAGCCTGAATTCCCATTCCTTGTGTGGGTGACTTTTTCAATTTTGCTTCACATTTTCTTGACTACTTTGACTTCATTACCCCAGGTTACAAATGGTCCCACCACTCCTCTGTGGAAAATATTTTTCCATGTAATCATTTGCTTGTCTCTTTTTTGTGTTAATGTTATTTGCTATTGTAAATTTCCCTTTCTTTTCTGTAGGCTTCGGATATTAATGAAAGTCCTGTAATTCAAGAGAAATGAGAAGTGTCTATGTGTGTCTGGGGGGTTTGTGTGGTGGGTGAGATATATGGCATGGCACAAGGCCAGGTTCCCTGAACTGAAGTACAGAAATGCCATTAGGAAGGTCAGGAAGTGTTTCTGCCACACTGAGCTTCATGTCACTGATCAGAACAACAGGAACTCAAACTGGTTCACTTCTCTTGTGGTTTGTGCCACAACCCCTTATACAGGCTGTCTCTGGCATCCCAGAGTTTAAACTGTAAATGCTGCAAAGAAGCATTATAAAAGATATTTGGAAAAAAAATGTCTGATCTGAGGAGGGGCCCAACCTCCAAAGCTGTGAAATGCTGTGTCAGTAGCTCTCTTGAACTGGGAGCAGCTTTGAGGCTTTTATAATTACGGCAGAAACCAGGCAGCTTCAAGATGTCTTTTACCTCTGTACAGCTTCTCCATGCACAGTAGCAACTGATGTCCTGTGTTTTTGCATGGATACTTAAATAACTGTTTCATAATCAACCTTTTAAGTATATCATATAATGAAGTAAAGTATCTTTATTTTTCCTTAGTAGCTTTAGGCATTTTCATGCCGCTACAAAATTGCCTATTTTTAAATAGCTGCAACTTTGCAAATCTTTTTCTCATGCAAAGATTCAATTTTATTACACATATTTTAGTAGGCTTTCCTACTTTCATTTAATATCCCATTGGTCTATTTTAAAATAGTTCCTGAGCCTGAATACAAAGGCTAATACTTTACAATGCTCCTTCACTATTCCCAGTGAATGAGCTTCTTGCCAAGCAAGCAAGTACTTCACAGGCGATTCTGAGTATCATGAGAGCCTCTGCCTTGCTGGCAGAAGCTGCCTGTAACCTGTGCTTGTCTGGTCCACCCTCAGATACCTCAGATGCCATGTTGGCACCTCCCTCTAACACTTCTGGGGAGATGACCTTCACCCTCATCTTCTTCTAATTCTGTAGTGTTTTGAGTCAGGGGAGAATGAGGATTAGAACTGCTAATAGTGTTCATTTATATCATTTAACATTCCTCCCATGAGAGTGACTTTGCACTGGATTGTTCCCAACCTGTCAGCTGGTCAGCATGACCCCATGACACTTCATATGAAGTGGAGATATCAATGTGTATAATTTGCATTTGGCTATCCAAATAAAGATTAATTCTTCTCCATAGTTTAAGACTAATGTTCTCATGATGGCCTATGTTGTTTAACAGCACTGCCTTAATAATGAATTAGTAAAGTTTGCTCTTTACACTCACAGTTCTTTCTCTACGCATGCAACTGTATGTTGCTTCATTTTTATAAGAAAGAGGGCCCCAGAAGGCTTATGATCACACTTTACTAAAGCATTTTAAAGCTTGCTAAAAACTCCCTTTGCAGCATGCATTTTAACAGTGTGAAACCTGAGGATGAGAAGATACCTCTCAGCCCCACTAGGACTTCTCAGCACTGGGCACCTCCACGCTATTGGGTATGTCACATAGAAAGAGGGACATAATTTGAAGGTGTGAGTCTTTGCTTTCATGGGAAATGCTGCCTTTTCTCTTTCTTGATTCTGTTTCTCTGACTGCTGCTTGCCCA
The DNA here is from genome assembly GCA_013399895.1 of Serilophus lunatus. Lineage (NCBI taxonomy): Eukaryota > Metazoa > Chordata > Aves > Passeriformes > Eurylaimidae > Serilophus > Serilophus lunatus. Next base: position 151,046 of record VXBA01000620.1, read on the forward strand.
TCAGTACAGTGGGCAATATGGTATACACTTGTATTTCTTAGCCATGCCAGGGGACTGGATAAATATTCCTACAGAGGCTTTTGGGATCTCTGGTTCATGTATCCTCTCTAAGGGCTGAAGCCTTTGTTGGCTCTGTGAGGGCAGGGTATGGATCAGATGGGTCCCAGAAGGACATGGAGGCCCATATGATTCTTCCTGAGCACCAAGCTCCATGCCAGAACAGAGCTGCTTTGTCTTTTCCAGATGCTATTATGGATGTTGATTTTACACCTTTTTTTAAATATATATATGTATGTATCTGTGTATCTTTAAAATGCTCATCACATACATTTGTCTTCAGAAGTGAATTTCTCTTGGTACGACATATTCCAGTGAGTTGTCTGATAATCAGGACAAGAATGTAATTGGCACATTTCTGCTTCAGGTGGAGCAATTAAGGAAATTTGGTGTTGAGAGCAGACACTGTTTTGACAAAGAAGAGTTGCTGAGACTCTGCCAGTCTGAAGAAAAAAAAAAAGAAAAGAGACATTATTGTTAAATTATGTAACTTCTGAAGAAGAAAAAGAAGCCTTTGTTTGACTAGTTGCTGCTCTAGTCTTAAAGTCAATAAAGCTGAAGCATAGTAATGAAAAAGATCACGTTGAAAATACCTTGTCTCATTCAATTCTCTTGCCTTGTCTTTCCAACTTGCACTGAATAAAAATGTTCTTCACTTCTGGACAGATTATCAAATTTAAAGTGTATTAGCAGGCACCAGCTGTGTGCTGTAATTATTTGGCTGAATCTTCTGACTTTAAAAGAGAAAATCTGAGTTAATGGCTCAGATGCTCTCCTTCCTGGATCTGTAATATCCCCCACCTTGCACCTGATGCATCTGCACAGAGCAGGGACAAAGCAGCAGGAGGGCAGAGCGGGACTGTTGGGGGTGTACAGCACAGAGGGACAGATGACTACTCATGCTGCAAGAGCTTTGCAGCAAAATATCAGCCATTCTCTCAATAGTCCCAAGTGAGGAAGAATTCAGTTGTATTTCTTTCCAGGTGGCTGTAAAGTTGTTGCAGCTATCTAAAGACATATATCTAAAGCTTTGGATGTTCCCAAGTGATGAATTTGTGTGTCTTGGAGTGCACCAGTGCAGCTCTAACCAGGCTGCTGACCTCAGGGCTGGAGCAGGTGGACAAGAGAGCAAGCTTGATCTGCATCAGCATGGTTGTGCGGGTTTATTAATTAGCTTATTTGCCTTCTTTGAGTTAAATGGTCAATGACAAGATATGTTGCACTTCTAAATCAGTACTTCTTAGCAGTGGAAGCTAATTTAGAGCAGTAAGAGATTCTGTATATAAAGCAGTGAGTGCTGAGGCTTTTCATCTGCACTTTTTGTGATTCTAGGCTTTTGCTTGCGACTAGGCTCATTCTTCTTGTCTGGCCTGATTGGCACCCTGTGTGTATGGGAATTGATTCTGTTTGCAGAGCTGGTCACATCTTTTACCTCTATCAGGGGCTGGAGAGCTCTGGTGTGTGTGTTTGATGTCTCCTGAAAGGAGTCCAGTTCACGTGCACCAAAACAGCTCTGCAAACTGAGCCAAAATGCAGTAAATAGGAGCAACCGTGAACCAAAATCCTAAATATAGATGCAGAGGGTATCTGGAGGACATTCCTTATCCATCACTAGTAGCTTAAATGCTCTTTAAATTTTGACTGAACTTACTAAACTTAGTTAAGTTTAGAACTTAGTTTAGTTGATCTGTTTATCCACCTCTAAATCTACAAAAAGATGTTCTTTGCTGAAAAACACAGTATGGACACCTCTGGACTGTTCACGTTTTGAGGAACACTCTGACTGGCAGATGCCAAGTGGTCTTTGCAAGTGTGCACGGGCAAACCCAGCCTGGCAGAATCACATAATTATTTTATAATAGCATATTCTGAATTCTCTTTAGTTACCAATATGTCCTCCATTCTTTGGTGATACATAATTTTCCTTTTAAAAGTTTTTTTCTCTTGTCATATGTTGGAAATTTACCTTAGAAATGAAAGCTGAAGCTTTGGGGAAGATCTCTCTTCTACCACTGGGGCCTTTGGGCAGGAAACTACAGAATAGGATGAGACTGGAGATAGAATTACAAAAGTTGGCAAGCTTTGTGTGTATATATTACAGGGATACCAGAGCAGTGTTTGCTAGTATTGAAAAAGCCAAAAGGTTTTGACATACCAGCTCTTGACCTTCAAATATAAACCTTTAGGAACAGGGTACAGCATGTACACAGGCAGTGCTATTTTAATAATAATTTCCTTTTTTGTGCTCTTGTCCACCTTTGCCTCAATTGTTTTGGTGAGAAAGGCTTTCAGTAGTGATACTCACAAAAACGACAGCTCCTCTGGTGCTCTGGACAGTTAAGAAAATTTTCAAACCCATATAGGCTACTGTGTCTTGTGGATCAAGTTATTGCATGTAAAAATCTTGCACAAGTGCTACTTGCAGAAGTCAATTATTCCTGGCAAAACTATCTCTATAGTTAATAATGTAAAGGTTGGGCAAATCGGAAATCTGATATAAAATGTATTTGTTCTGCTCTACTATTTGGAAAAGGGCCAGTACATTAAATTGGAAATGCTGGTATAAATTGCCATGATACATCCATTTTGATTATGTGATGTAAATACACACTGATTAGTTAAAACAACAGAACACTCAGCAGATCACCTGGAGCTTTCTGTCACAAAAGATAGGGCATCTGGAAATTCCAAGGTAAATTACATATGAAGAATGCCAAAGGAGATTTTATAAATGGTTCATTGATGTCAAATTGTGAATAGTCCAATAAAAAATGCACAGTCTGAGCTACTTCTTGTTCCACATGTTCTGCACATTACCAAAGTGTGGCAGTTTGAGGCGGGGGGCTGGGATCTCTGGGGGTGGTCAAGGGGG
>VXBA01000620.1:153985-232891 GCA_013399895.1 Serilophus lunatus
TTGGGGGGGAAAAGAGTGTAAGAAGTGCCCACTCACCTGTAAAATTCTGTTTTCGCTTAAGGGACTGCTCCCCCCCGTCCCCGTCTCTCCCTGGGCTGGGTGGGGACTGGGATAGCACTCGCTCCTGCCCGCCATTCCCCAGGAGCGCGGGGCTGAGAGGGTGTTCTTGGCGCAGGCTGCTCCCCCACCCCTGCCGTTCCAGTGCCAGGAGGGCTCTTGCTCCTCCTGCCTGCTCTTTCCCCATGCGATGGGGCGGCGGCTCGTCGTTTCCCTGGGCCCCCCCCAGAAATGTGGGGCCGGCAGTGGTAGCGGCGGGGGGGCACCCCGGGGGACAGGGCCTGGGATGGCTCTGGTTCCTGCTTGCTCCCCCATCCCCGCGCAGTGCATGTGGTCCCTTGGTCTTGGGGGCAGGTGGCAGCCTAAGAGCTAGGCCACAAGAGAGCCCCGGCATGCCTGCGGCCGTGCGGCGTGGCGGCACATTGAGTGCACTCCCAGTGGCTCCCAGCTTGCAAGCAGAGATACGCTGCCAGGGGCAGGCGGCAGCCCTGAAGCAGCCGCGGTCGGGAACCTGAGCGCGGTGGCTGCTTGTGGACAGGGGCAGGGGTCTTACCCTGGCACCGTGCTGGCGATGGCTGTGCAGAGGGGTGGCAGTCATGCCGGGGTGTCCCTGAAATGCCGCGGCGGTGAAAACAAAGATGGCGCTCAGGCCCTGAGCGTGTGGTTTTTTGGCAGGAGAACACCGGAAACAAGGCGGGCCTTGGCCCCTCTGACCAATGGAGAGACAGTTTGGACTGGAAGAAGGCAGCGAGATTTGCGCGAGAACTAGTGGGCTTAAAAAGCTGAGGACAACAGCCCTCCCTCTTCTTTTCTTCAGCTTCTGGTCCGGGGAGGAAGCCCACAGCTCCCTGTCCTCCTCACTCGCAGGCCCCGCAGCGTGACTCCACCCATTTCTCCCCGCATGGACGCGATTTCCAGCTTGAAAGCAAGTAGCCATTTCGGAGAGGTGGTGGGAGTGGGTCATTTTTCACTTCTTTTTTGTTTTTCATAGAACTTCAAGGGCCGGGGAGTGATACCAGCAGACAGGGAGGGAGAGAGATGGCTTCCCTACCCCTCCTCCTGTTTTCTCAGCAAGTCACCTAGCTGGGAGAGCAGTTCCTGTTCTGGTTTTGTCCCTTTTTTTTCCCTTTTGTGTTTTCTGCGTGTCAAGTGTTTCTCTGTGTGATTTTGGGGTCCCTTGTGGGTTGTCCCTTCTTCCCTATTTTAAACCCTCTGAAATAAACTGTTCACCTGCTGCTAATTTTGTTCAGTTTTCTGTCATCTTTATTGCACGCCGTGAGACGATAAAAGTGGTTCAAACCGCCACACAAAGAGAATGCCAAATAGCCTTTTTCAGCAAATAGAGAATTTTAGTTATAAGCTTTTTACATCAAACACATGTAAGAACACATTTCTGAATACAGAGAGGTTAATCAGAACATTTCTTGCACTGAGAGTAGAATCAGAGATGCTTGTCCATTTGTTAATTCTCAGTGAGTCTCTCACTTTGTTCCAGACTTTACAGGTTAGGTACATATGCTTTGTCTGGGACAAAAAGATCTCGTACCTTGTCTTAGTCAGAGAGCAACTTTGCTGAAATTATTAACAATATGGGAGGATAGCACTGTAGGTAACCTTTGATCAGTCTAACTAAAAAATGTTAGTTAGGTATTTGGAAAGAGAGCAATTCTTAGATGGGGGCTTATTTCATAAAGAGTGTCTTATGGACATAGAATTAAACATGAACAGCAGTCATAATGGATACAAGGAAGGGTTCATAGGGCATTGTGCAAAAACAAGGACACAAAGTGTTTCTATTTTTTTTCAATCTCACAGTGTAATAAATTAGAAATAAAATGCAGCCTAATGTCTAATGCAAGGTCCTGAATGATAGGATGTCCATATTTATTCTGACACTGACTCTCGTGCTCTTACGTGATTCATTGCTTTACCGGTGTATGAGATGGCAGTGAGAAAAATCAATTTTGTTTTTATAAGAAAAGGTGCAGTGATTTCATGAGGTTTAATTCTCCTATTAAAACATGTTTTGAAATATTCTGGTAAAATATTGTGATATTATTGTGTTTCAGAAAAAGCTCTACAAGAATCCTAGTTGTACTTTAATTCACAGAGTGACTCAGCTCTTGTGACAAATTAACATTTCAGCTACAAACCACTGGTTTAAGAGACTTTCTAATATAACTTACTGTAGAGTAGAATAGTATGTACATTTTATGGTGTTTTGGAAATGCATTCATTTAGGTCAAATATGTGTATAAGCTGAGGATGGGTGAAGACAAATTTAAAGAGGATTAAGCATTGTTATTAAATACCATCTTTAGTTACCCAAAATAATGGTTTGGATACCACCATTATGAATGCTTGAAGCTGTAATGCAGAGCAGGCAATAACCACTTTATATGTGTCAGGCTTTCTAATGTGCATTCTGCTTCTGATCATTGCTGACTGCTGTGCTAGAGAGGTCTGTTGTTTGAGCAGAGGGGGTCTCTCCCTAGTATGTATTTATATCCATAGGCTGACAAAATCCATTCAAATGCAGTTTATCTGTTGCTGTCTTTGCATTGGATGTTCTTTACAGACAAGGTAACAACTTGGGTACAAGAGGTTAGTTAATCTAAACACAATGTTTATTCTGTACCTCTTCATTTGATGAGATGATGGGCTAGAGTACATGCACGCCAATATTCTTACTACAACCTCAGGGGGTTCAATTTTTGGACGCTTCAGTCTATTTGCTCTAAATAGGAGCCATTGGCTAAAACTGAAGAGCATTTTCTATCTTCTTTTCCCTTCCCTGCTTCCCTAATAACATTCAAGGACTTGTTTAGAAAACATTCAGATTGAAAGACAAAATGGGCCTAAATTAAATTTATAAAGATCAACAAGAGAAAAGACTATGGCACTCTTACGGTGGTTCTTTTCAGAAGCTATTCATTTGTGACACCATTCTGGAGACATCCAGGGAGTGACTTCCTTGAAGCTCTCCATTGCACAATTGTTTCCATACGATGTATATGACTCTGGAATGGGAAGGACTCATAAATCTTTAGCAAAATGAATCCTGCACAAGATTCACAGGATGCCTGAGAGAAACATGGAATAAGACCAGCTGGAATAAGACTTGACCTAAATAACCAACAGTGAATCTCAAAGCAGACAGAAAGTGTCTAGGGGTAATAAAATAGGCAGAAGTGCTTGTGAACTTATTCTAAATACTAATTGATTTCACTTGTTCTAATAGCTTTCTGAATCCATCAGAATGGACCAACGAAATAACTCTTTATAACACATTTATTCGGTAGCATTCTGAACCTTAGACAAAGCAGTAGGAGCCAAAGACAAAATTGTAAGTGAAGGAAAATTCTGAACTAAAATTGGGGCCTCAAGAAGCGACCTGTTACATTTTTGGTTTGCTACTGGTAAATGCGATATTATTTGTATCATGTTCTTTCTATAAAAGAGATAATAAAGGAGAGCTGTCTATTCCTATGTGGGAATGACTCCACGACCAAATACAAGATGATACTAGGAGTGGCACAACTTGCCATAGCTATCACTTTGACATTTTCACTGAACAACCTGTTACTTCTGTTATTTTTCAATTTTGGCTCCTCTGGTTTTTAATAGAAAGAGTGTCTTGACCAGAATATAACCATATACAAGCCTTAGGCAGAGACTTGTTCAGCTGCATACCCCTGTACGAGAAACAACAGGTGGGAGAGTGACAGCCTCAGCTTGCCTGTCCTTCTGCCACCCCAGGGATAGACTGGGATATCCAGAGAGCCCTCAGCCTGCCTGATGCAGGTGTGTCAGAGGAGTGTCTCTCCCCTCATGGTTGGGGAACGTTCTAATTTAAATTAGTCATTATATTTTAAATTGCTACATCTCTCTGTAGCCATATAGACAATCTACTTCAGTGCATTAGAATATATTTTATTTTTCTTTCAGTGGGATATTACCAAGCATTTAGAATTAGATGCTATCTTAAATTCTTTGCTAGCTAGAGGTGGTTGAGACATGACTTCCTATATTTGGACCACAATGTGAGGAGGGAACTGACACTTTTTTTTTTTTCATATTCCTTTAACAAGGACTTGTGAGGGTAGCTGAGGTAAAAAGGGGAACCTGAGTCTGAAGCAAATGCTGCATTAAAATAACTTCATTATGACCTGTTGTTAACCCACTTCTTTCTAGAGTGTGTCTCCACAATAACTTTTCAATCATTGATAAACAAATAAAATTATTTGGACTCAAAGTAAATACTTGATATGCAGCAATGCAACAGAAATACTTGTCAAATGTACTGCAGCAATAGTCTGGCAACAATATGACTTCTGCATGCCTTGGATGAGATATTGATTGTGAACATTTTCGACCATACTTAAATGAGCCCTTGGTTGTTTGATGTGGAAGTGAACCCAAGAAAAAAATGTTTAGACTTAGTCAATGTATGAAACATGTGATGAAAAAACCTCTCACTGACCCTGCTGACTGTGCAGCTTTGCACAAACATTTTTTTCCCTGGGATTCATGTGTATTGAGTGTGTCTGGCTGTTCCACTCTCTTGCTTGTTTTACTTCTCAAGAGTCTATTGTTCATCTGTTCTGCAAGTACTCTAAGTATCTGTTCTGATCTGTTGGTTCTTGTAGAGTTGCTGCAAGTCTCCATTTTCATATTTCTTGTAACTGTTAGGACAAGAGAAATTTTATAGTGTGATTGAGGTTGTGTCATCCCACTGGTTTTCTGAGAGGGGGTTACTGAGGTTCGAGTGGGCACAAGGAGTTTGTGCTGTACCTGTGGTTGTTGTTTTATATCAGGTGATTGCATATGACTCTAATTGTGGTAATCATCCTTAAAAATATTTTGAATGGTTTACTGAAGTTATGGGAGAAAAAATAAGAATGTAGATGAGGAATTTGACATGTAAAGTATGAAATATGGTTTTGACATGATTTTTGTCAAAAATTGCTTCCTTCAGCACTGAAGAAAGTTATTGTAGGAGAATCTCTTGGTTGGTATTAAAAGTAGTATAAATAGTGCATTTGTGGAAGGAAAAATAAGTTTATCTGCAATGTCTGGAACATATTTTTGAAGGTTGATCCTGCTTCCTTTTGGATAAAGCAAGACCAGCACATGCCAATGAGAAGAAATGACAGGGAGAAAATATGTCCTGCCGGTTTTTGCTTACAGCTCCCTGTGAGAAGGCATGGACCCCAACTCTCTGTTTAAAGAAACACTTGGAGAACTAGAAAGCTTCTACAAACATTGCGCTGCTTAAGTCATTGCTCCCATCTAGTCTCTCTAGGATCTGTATCAGGAGACAAGTTTTATGCCTGTATTTTGCAAGAAGCTGGGACTGAATTTTTCTGGAGGGCTGGTGTCTCTTCTGGGTGTCTCACCCTGCCTACTATTCTTTGTAAACCTTGTCAGGAGTCCTTGCAGCTTCTTCAGCAAGGGACTCTCCCAGGGAGCCAAGGAGATGGTGAGAGAGGGGCCAGCCAGGTTCTGTACTTCTTCCAGTTGTTTTTCATTCAGTGACATCGTGCCAGCATTGCCAGCTGAGTGCCATGAGCCCAGCTGCCATCCTCTGTTTCACATCGCTGATACTTCTGCTTGTATCCCACGCTATCCTCCTAGTGGATGAATTTCTGCCGTATGCCTTGCTGAAATGAATCCTTATACTATATGTTTTATCTTTTATCTGCAGCGGCTTTTGTTTGCAACTCTACAAAACAAGCTGGGACAGGTACCTGTCATGTCACAGCACTTAGGAAATGGATGCTGAGTAACTGTGACTTTCAACTTTAACCAGAGTCCCTGAAAACTATTTACTTATCTTTAATCGAGGCTTGTTCTCCTGCTGTGTTTACAATCCTACTCCTATGGCTTAGAAGAAGACACAGGTATGACTTACATATTCACAGCAGGCAGGACTGTTTTCCTGCTAAGAATATGACTATCCATACCCCATGGTGGCTTCTTACAGGCAGTGTGGGACTAGTTATTCACCAGCCTTAAACACCACATATTCCTTAGTGTAGAAAATGAGGTTGTAGGGCCCTCTTGTGGGAAGAAAACAGCAATCCTCCATCCTGTGAAATGTGTGCATACTCTGGTGAGCACCTGCGGTGCACGTGTGCTGTCATCCTTTGGAAAGTAGTACTGGGACACGTATTTTGTGGCAGCCCGAGCATCTTTTGTTGATGCTTAAATCTGATTTCTACCTGCAAGCCTGGAAACTAGAAAGGGTTGCATTTTTAAACCTCTGATTTGCATATGGTTGATGACCTCTTTACCTCTGTCCCTGATGTTTCAGATTGGGTTTTTTTGCCCTAGTCAAGGATGCTAACTCCTAAACCTCACCTCTCTGTTTCATTCAACTAGGCCTGGCAGTGGTGGCACTTTATTCATATTTGTATGAGTTGAGTCTGTGACTTGGTCACAGTCCTTGGACCTTGGGACCTGCCACCTCCCCTTCTCTCTTCCTGCAGTTGTGCACAATTCCTCACACCCCAACTGTGTGGGGACCAAGGATGAGTGTGGCTCTGCCTCCTCACCTCCTTGCAGTATGCCCTCTCTTCTCTGCCACTTACTTCCTGGCTCAGAAAGATTCTGGCATGACTTCTTGGAGGCTTTAAACACTTTTTGTGTCTTTGCATCTGCTCCAAGGATCTGAAGGTCTCATCGTGGTCCAGAGTGTTATCCACTCTTCTATGTGTTTAGAAGAGCAGTGTGAGCTGGCTGTGAGTAGTGAAGGATGCCCGAGCTGGGGCCCACAGTGAAGCAGAATCAGGCATGCACCTGCTTTCTGTCAGTTCTATGGACAGGAGATGTCAGATCTTAGCCCCTGATCATGCCTGAAAGGTTTGTGAGAGGAGCTGTGTCTGGTTTCACTCTGGGCAGGCAGTGACAGGAGTTGGATATTGGATCCTTTGTATTGAACCACATTAAGATGGGTGATAGAGTGGTGACAGGCAAAGCACGACAGCCTTTCCAAAATCTTTGGCCCAAGCCCTAAATAGCTCCCCAGTAAGAAACGTTTTATGCTGATCATCCCAAGAGTATTTGAGTATCTTACTCTGTCTTTCTTAGTCACATCCAGAAGCTCTGGACATTTTCCTGTAGACTAAGACCTATTTCTGACATCAAACACTCTTCTTTGAGGAAGGATGATACTTGTTTGCTAGTCAGCACTCTGACAGCTATAGGGTACAAGAACAAATCAAAACAACCAAGTCAACCTGTTGCAAAACCTGACTGCATCTCTTGTCTTGGTCCTGAGATTATCACAAGCTAAATAAAAAATTAAAAAAAAAATCACAAAAATACCCAAACCACAAACCCCCCACAAACCAAACCAAACCACAAAAACAAACAAACAAGCAAAAACCCCCAAACCAAACAACTGTAGTTTCATATGTGATGAAATCTTGGATTCTAAGTAAAGTAGTATGACTCAGAAGGATAGTGTGATTTGAATTAGCCACAAATCTTAGGAAGAAAGATCAGACTCTGACCTAGGGGCAATAATTTACAATACTGCAAAATCCCAAATCTGTATAGCTTTTGGTAGAGCCTTACATTTATTTTGTACAATGTATAAGGTATTAGAAGAAGAAACTCAATTCACCTTAATTCCATTCTCTCCCTTTAGGACAGAGGATGCTTTGAATTCACATAGCATTTTAGTCAAAGCACACGGTGGACATCAAACAGAATTTAAATTTTAAAGCATCCTTTGAACTGTTCACTGAGGTCCTGTACTAGCTCCAGGTCTTGTGATCTGTATCTCTTTGTTGCTGGAGGAATTGCACTTACAGAACTGACATAATATTTTGTTATTTCATTCTACATTTAGTTCTTTGTAGGCCTGCCTTTTACCTAACAGGCAATGGCACAGCTTTGAGTCCTGTTGGTCTTATTCCACTTTATGACTTGCTGGAAAAGTCCCAGTTTTCTGGGCTGCTGACAGTCATTCTTTTTGTGTGCCCTTTTCAGCCATCCCAAGTGTTCACAGTTGCATTCCAAATCTGTAGTTGTAATGGAGGTTTAGGTTATGGAGATGTTCCACTAGTATATATTTAGGTGCAGTTCAGCAAAGGTCTAAAAATGTGTCTAATCAAAATATGGCAAGGCAGCACCACCCAGAGGTACTTTAGCTGTCTTGGAACAAGCCGATGCTGTGCTGGAAGCAAGGTAGCCTGGTAGGACAATGGTCTTCTGGAGACATTTTAGTTCTGTTGCTATATTAGCCTTGTTACAATGTTTTTGGAATTTAGTACATGACTTGATCAATCCTGCTAATTTGTTCAGAGCCAGTCTAGGTAGTGCTATATAGCATTGTAGGTATGATTTCTGTGATTGTATTCCCCTTCCTATGCCCCAAAGCTAAACACTGTATGATTGGACTCAATTGGGGTGCTAGTATGATTTTCAGCATTGCATCTTAAAATATGCACCCATTTTAGTGGGAAATGTGGTGCAGAAAGTGGTATCCAGAGCAAAAAATCCTACACTGTTGAAGTCAATTGGGGTTTCACTGTCGATTTCCATTGGGATCCCAGCATTGTCAGTGCAATATTGCTCTAAGGTAGTGGTAAGTAGCTGCAGGCAATGTGATTTGGAAAAACAAATTTGAGCAGACAGGGGTTAGATCAGTATCTGAAGGATGATTATCTTGGTCAGCACAGTATTTTCTATAGCCTAATGTAATCTAAACAATCTCTAAATATATCACAGACTGTGAAATTCCAATTCCTGTTCTGTCAGCCTATTCACGTGAAGATGGATGGCATGCCTAATGAAGTCAAAGGACCTGATCCTGCTGCTGCTGAAATAACTAATAAATCTCCCATTAACTTTAGAGAATCCCCAAAAGAGTCACTTTGTTGAATTGTTCAATTAAATGGAGATAGCAAATCCCTTACAGGTGAAATGGGTTAAAGCATCTGTATGTGCACAGGCCTCCTCCCCAAAGGACAGGAACATCTCTTCAAGTTTTTGGAAATTGAATAACAAGACAAAAAAGAAATGAAGTTAATGTTCAGAACGTGAGGCTGCTATTTCAGGCAGCCCTTGATGAAGACAGATGGCACAGGGACTCCGTGAAAGCTGTTTATTGTGGGGACCAGGCACTCTTAGATGTGTTAGTGCGCCCCAATCCACCTGACCTATGTCTATGGATGAGGGAGGCATTGCTGGACAGAAAAATCTTCAACTGGATTGACCTGAAGTTAAAGAATGAGAAAACTGGACAAAATTTGGCTTTTGCATTGAGAAGAAGTTGGCCTGGTGAACATCAGGACTGAGAGCTTAGACAGACAGGTGACCAAGGAGGGTGCAAATTGGCAGTAGGTTTTGGGATGGTGTCCCTGGGTTGCCTGCACCTCTCTGTGAAGAAGTATTTCTCTTCATACAGGTGGAATCCTCCAGCCAGCATTACAATAATTTTCCATTGTCACAATGGGAAGAACACATAAAGAGGAAATTCACTCAGTAGATATAGCTCTGCAGGCTGTAAACTGGAACTGTAATCCCAACTCCAGCCGTCTTTGCTTTGCCTTCTATCATATACATATACATATACATATACATATACATATACATATACATATACATATACATATACATATACATATACATATACATATACATATACATATACATATACATGAGCCTCTAACTGTTTATTGCAGTGAATAAATGTTTCTCCAAACTGAAAAAGAGAGATCAGAATTTCAGATATAAATATATCTTTAAATTGTGTCTTTTAAATAAAGGCTTTAAACATCTTTTGCACTGCTCACAGGAATTCATTTTGACTGCTATTGTGTCTTAAAAAGTTCTGTAAAATATGAATAATTTAAATCTCTACTTTTAGCTGCTGCCTGTTATTTAAACTTAAAAGACCGACAAAAAACTTTGTATATCTATAAGGATTCAACAGATGTTTTCCTTATGATTACAATACAGTTTTTATTTTCCACTTCCAAAATACCATTGAATATTGTCAAATTATGCAAAATTTCAAAAAAAGGAAAGTTGAGTTAAATAGTATTGGAAAAAATCAGTCAGCATTCACCTTTTTGGGTATATAATTAAGTGACTAAGTAATGGATTTTGAAGATAATCATGTAAGCAGTGATGCCTGGAAGCTCACCTGTCTTATGGATTAACTGTGGATGCAGGAACATACAAACACTTTTCTTCTGTGTGCAGGCAGCTTGGATCCAGGAGCACACAAATAGGTGGCCCTTTTCCAAGACAGCTCAGTTAGCTACTGATGCTCAGTGTGAAGACAAAGTTGGTACCAGCTGCAGGATCCCTGCTGTGTTCCTCAGGATTTTTTAGGCATGGTAACAATAGTTAATTGTCTATCGCTATAGTATTTGTAAGTAAAGCCCACCAAAAAGGTAGGTCAACTCATTAATTAAAATAGGAAAAAGAAATGCATGTGAAAAGAAATGCAAGGTAATAACTGCATCATTCCTTTGTAATTCACAGCACAGTGGTTCCTCAGGCCAGTCTTGAGTTCACCAATTCAGTAGCAACTTTGCCATTGTTTCAGCACAAATAGGATAAAACCTGCTTGGGCTCCTCTGAAATCCTAAGATAAGGCTAAAGTCAAAGAAAAATATTTTCATTCCAGTTAGGATTTAGCAATACTATTGTTCAACGAGGTACACTTGCAGGGTGGGTAACTCTCTTAGGTATCCAGGACTCAACAGCCCTTATGTGGGGCTCAGCTTGGTCTTCAGGAAAGTGGATGCTTCCAGTGATCACATGGTGGGGATGAAATATAAATAGCATCTTGAGGCAGGTTGTGGAGGTGTTTCATGGTGGCCCCATAATTTCTAAACAGGAGCATTTTCCTTTTCTCCCAGTTGTGAGGCTGAAGTGATGCTACCTGGGGTCAATCAGGCTGCTAGGTCAACTAATGTATGTGTGACCTGCTCTGTGCAAGGTCAGCATCCTGGTTTCAAATGAACCGGTTTTATCTGGGAAACCGAAACTCACTTTTCAGAGAAGAAATGTTGATCTCAAACAATCTGCTATTGTTTAAGAATGGACTTGATGCACTGACTGATGTGTTGGCTATTTAGCTACAGTTTACATTAATTTTACTTTGGTTTAGGAAAAAGATTATATCAAATTGTCCATCTCTGCCATGTGTTGGATTACGCTATATGCATGCCGTTATTTCTACAATGACAATTAGGTGATGTCATATCTGCTTTGTTCTTTGGGCATTCTTCCTCACATACGGTATTTTGGGAAGAACTTAACATTCACTAAGCCAGCAATAAATTACACTAAACCACCTAATTTTTCTTGTACAAGTTAAGGCTCTGATCCTATGAAGATTTATTCATATGCTTGCTTTCATGTACAATGAGTTGTCATGCTGAACTTCAAAATGAATAAAGTTATGTTTATGCATAAGTGCTAGAAGACTTTGTGCCTAAACAATGAAACTAAATGCTGGCAGTAGATAATTATCCATAAGATTCAACTGTAAATACAGCAGAACTCACATTTAAAATAAATGCAGGAAATGGAATAGAATGAAATGGAAAAGTCTATGGCTATTTTTACTTTGCCTCATTCACAGCAATTTTGCACTGTTAGTAATAACTAAACTGATAATCTAAATTGCCTGTTGTTTGTGCTACAGATGAGCTCTGGCACATGATTTGGTTTCTGCATACATTTAGACACTTAATATTGCCAATAGATATTAAAAGCGAAAGGGAGGTTGAAAAAAAAAGGTCTCTAAATAATTTCGGTGCCCTTTGATGACCTCCATTTATTGATAACAGCCATTCATTGTTTAAGAAAATTAATAGACATGATTCTCGCCATATAGAAAGTCTGTTGCCTTTGGAATGACTCTAACATTGCTAGCCTGAATATATTTTATCACTTTCATGTCCTTAGTCATGAGGTTTTGCATTGATTCAGGTTTATTGAGAGTTGGACAAATTACAGAGTTTCATATTGGCAGACAATAATAATTGTTGCTTGAAACTATCTAATGACCTGGAACTTTGAAACCAAAAATTGCTCACAAAAGTCCTGTGGTGTGAAAGAAAGTGGAATTTCTGTCTTTTCCCCACTGCCAACAGAAGAGTGTTAGTTGAATGTACAGGCTCCAAAGGTCTCCAGGTTGACTGTCCGTCACATTCTCTGGGCAAGGTACAACATTCACTGGTTCCTGAACCATCATCTTCTGATTTTAAGGCTGGTGTGGTACCCTGTGAAATTTTAAAGATAAAGAAATTGATTTTCTTTCCTGGAATGGATCAGAAGAGCTTGTGCAGCTGCTTCCAGCTTCCTCATCCTGGTTCTGTGATCAGAGAGACCTGTGGCTGAAGCCAGGACTTCATGGTTCTCAGTCAGAATTCACAGCAACAAAGGCACCATCGAGGGAGCCATGCATGCAAAGGTCTCTGACCTGTCCTGGAGTTATGGCCTAGAGTGCCCCAAGGTCTCCAAAGGCAAACAGTCCAAGGCCTTAGCTCTGGAGGACAGGGCTGGGAAGACATAAGTGCCTGAGTCTGTCCAGTTTCTAGGAGAAGCATTGAGTCGTTGTCATTACTCTCTAAGGCCAAGCAAGTTTCTGTGAGAGAGAAGTCTGTGGTCTACCAAGACCCTAAGAAACTTGAAGTATTTCAGTTGAAGGATTTAAGTGAAACCTAATCTTTAAATGAATTTCAACAAAATTTTCCTGACATGTTTTACATAAGGCATGTGATAGAAGGCTAGCACAGACTCAGAAAATGCATTCTGAAAAAAAGAAAAAAAGAAATTAACCCCCCCATGTGTATTAAATTCACATGGGTGAAATACCGTGTTTGTTGGTGGGTTTTGTTGTTGTGGTGGGTTATTTTAATTAGTAACTGGTTACTGTTAAGAAAAGATTTCCTGGTTCAAGATAACATCTACAAAGACCAAGCATTGTTAAACAATAAACAATATACAAATTGATGGTTAATGCAAATGTCTTGAAGACAGCTTTTCTAGAATGTATATGATGGAGTAAATAGTTTATTAGCCTTCTAGAAATTAAAGATATTTAGACATATTTTGGATTTCTGCCACTCAGAGATTACTGGGACCAGAGAAACACAGGACCTGGAACACTTTAAAAATACTCTTTAGAGAAGACATATCTTCGTGAGTATGTTTTTAAAACATTTTGATTTCTTGTTTTCCAGAAAGTCCTCTGGGAGTAAAATGAGTTGCAATTACCAGCAAAGACTGCCGGAAGATTCCTTGTCCCATTTATTAGCCCATTAATCTGTTCTAGCACAAACAATGATGGTCCCTGGGATCTCACAGTAAACATATCTAGCTGTAAAGGTTGTGGCTCAACAGGCTGTGCAGGAACTGGGTGAAGGAGAAAGAACAGCAGCTCTGAAATTCCACTATGTTCCTTCTCCATGGTGTGGTCCATCACAGTTTCTCTCCTCAAGATTTAAGGTCTAGTTTTCCAAAGGCTTTGAAGACCTTTGTAAGTTCTCCTTTATATCTGGTTATGTAATATGTCTCTGCCTTCTTCAGATAGATCAAAGTTTCATGCAACCTGTTGTGGCATGTTTCCCCAGCAGTCTTTTCTGGTGGACATGGGAAGATGAAGGAGTTTTGTATGCAGCGTGGTTCTTGCAGAGATAGCACAGCTCAAATCAGAAAACTACTGCATTTGACTTCCTTATGTACCGTGTTTTTTCGCTTGTGTCCCTGTCCTATTCTCTGTAATACTCCCATATCCCACAGCCTTTTCTTTTTCTCTCATGGATGCAGAACAGACTTGATTTTTCCTCACAAAATCAGCAGGGGTTAATATTTGGCAGCATATTCATGAAAAGAAGTAATTAAATGAATAGCAGAAAAGACATGGAATGGCAAAAATTATCCTAGCATAGGTAGTTGGGCACAGAGACATGATACACTAAAACTTAATTTTCTCTCCTGCTGAAGGGACATGATAGGGTAAGTAGAAGACATTTTCATTTCAACATTGCCATTCTTCTCTCAGGAAAATGACATGTGAAAATGGAGTCTTGAAGACCAAGGAAGACTATTCTGAGTTCCTGAGCGTCATAGTTTGAAGTTTTGAATTTTCAATTTCCTTTCCAAATTGTAAAAAAAGACAACTTCATCATTTTTTGAGCAATTTTGAGGTCTTCATAAGTCCTACTATGAACATTTAGTATTATAAGAACATGAAGTCATGAACCTTTATCTCTATCAGGAGAGGGGGAAAACTCAAATATGACCAGAATCAGCTTTGTCTCCTCCTTTTGTATAAAATACCAGGATGCCCTAATAACCTCAGATATTAAAGAGTGATACTAATTCTGTTTTGTTTTAACATTCCATACTTAACTGCATTATTTTATACAATTCTTGGAAAAAAATTGAGTATAGTATTTGTCTTCACAAGAAGATTCTGGGGGTAGCTTGTTATTCTTTTAACCTTAATGGAATCTTTGCACTTGGAAAATGTTTTGTGGCTGCATTTGCCTCATGCTGCCATTTCAACCTGAGATGTTTGTTTCCTGCTTTCTACAAAGTGCATGTCTCAAGATTTTTGGATATCATAATTCTGAAATTCTAAATTATATATTCATCGAAACTTATATTGGTCTTGTGCTTTCATTCTGTCCTATTTCTGATTCTAGTGAAGGTTTCTATGTGTATTGTAGATTTCTTTTGCATTGTTGACTGGCTCTTTCTACCCATGTCTCCAATATATGGAACTATTAATATAATCCACATGGGAGAATCCTCCACATGAGGAATCCTTCAGCTAGGATAGTAGTAAGTCATAATTAAAGATTTTACCATGATACATCAGCAAGAGGACAATTTAGTGTGATAAGGGCAATCTGAAGTCTGGCACTTTCATGATTTAAGACTTGCCTTTACAAGTTTTAAATGAATTAATCTTATTTGATAACTACATATCTTTTTTCCTACTAGAAGGAGAAGTCAGAGGATACATTTTTTGAATAAATGCATTATTGCATCTTTAGAAAGAGAAAAAAAGAGCTTGAATTTTAGTTTATTAGTTTTCTTAAATTATTTTTCCAGCTTAATATTTGCCCTTCATACCTACAGATTTAGAAAGTAGGATTTGATAGACTGGGCAATTTTATTTGACAGAAGAAAAATCTGTTGTTTTCCTCTGCTCTGCTGGGAGAAGAAACGCTTTTACATATTTCTGAGTCACACAAACAGGTACCCCAAAGACTGTTAAAATAAGAGTCTATTATATTAATTGCACTTCTTAAGTGCCTTTTTTTAAAAAAAAAAAAAAAAAAAAAAGAGTTTTTTGCTATATTTGGTGTAAGATGAAGCTACTTGAAAACAATTGTTCAACTCCAATACAGTGAATATTAGATAAATATCCCCATTCTTATCTTCTCCAGCACACTGGCTGTGATCTGTATCATACTTTTGTTTCCTGATAGCTTCTATTACACCAGGACAGTTTCTCGGTGACTGAGGGGAAGGCTTTCAGCACAGCAGAGCTTTCTAAAGCAAAGTTATCTAGCCAGGTGCTGAAGCTCAATGGCGGTTTCACGATGTTGAACAAAGCAAGGAAATCATCACATATTTATGCTGTCTCTGGGATTTCTAAGATCTGCTTGACCATGAATTTTTGAAGCAAGGTAAAACTAGCCCAGAAAAGATGTATTTACACTTTTCCTCTTAGGCATTTGATAAGAAGAAGCACGAGGTCTGGTATGTTTTTTTTTAGGTTAGGTCTCCACGGGTTTATTCTCACAGCTCCAAGGTGAGTGTCTGAGGCTGCAGGTGCCATGTGATGGGTCAGCTCAGAGCACAGATGAAGCAGATGTGTATTCCTCTTTAACAGCTCATAACTTATGTGGATCTTTTACTATCTGAGTTATCTCTGATTTGCTCTTTCCTTAGTCTGTCACCAGGACTGTAGAGAAAGAAAAGCCTTCATCCATCCAGTGCCAGGTTTGGTGGACAGTGCTATGCAGAGGTCCGCTTACCTCCCTGTGTATTGTTTCAGTGGCTGGAGTCCATTTCTCATGTGTAAGGTGGTGGTCGCAAAAGTTGTTCTGACTTTTTCGTTGTCATGGTATAATATGGATGACATAGAGAACAAAGCATGGTGGTTACCTGCAGTTATCACCTTCTCAGCATTGCTGTCCATCGGGAAGAGAAGGTCAAGGCTTCACCAGATTAGTTGTATGCTACTATGACTTCTTCATTTGCATCTGATTTATTTCAATGGCTGCTGAAGGTACTGGTTACCTTGTGTTCAGTAGGTCTTTTGAGCTTACACAAGCCACGTTTAAGGGAAGTGAGAGCCAAAAACCATTAGAGTGTTGAACCCAAGGCTGCTGTAAGTGTTGGAACAAGTCCTATTTGAATGTTTGAATGTAATTTCTTTTTAGCACGAGGACTCACATCTTGGGAACAAAACCAAAAGCTGTCAGGCTGTAAGACAATTGACTTTTCTGCTTGAACTGTAATTAATGCTATTTGAACCTCAGAAAAAAACCCAAAGAGACGGCAAAAGGTTTAAGTTTAGGACTAGCAACCTTTCTTTCACTGCTTATCTCAAGGGAAACTGACCCATTAGAAACAGGGTTCCAGATGCCAAAACCAATAAAAATACAGACTTTAAGGTTTAGCCAAATTGTGGTTAAAGTTATTCTCTGTGGATCATACTTGGTCATTAATTTTAAGGTTGGACATTCTCCAGACTCTGTGGTTTCTTTGCAACAAGGGGCAAGATCCCAGTGACTAGATGCCTTACATTTCACTGTTTTTCTTGACATATCCAGTTGAATGAAAATTAGCGTTTCAAAATTCTGTTTCTTTCTGATGGAAAAACAAACGAGTACTGTAAAACTGTTGAAAATGGATGCAAGCATTCAAACTGGAGCAAAGCAGTTTAGATGATAAAAATCAGTATGGCTTAATGGTTTGCATCATGTGCATGTGATGAATTATTCTAGGATTTTCACTTTTATTGGTAGAAAAGGGCTGTGGTTCATTACTTACAACAAAAAGTCATAGGAAATAATTTTATTTCAATACGGATTGTCAGGAAAAGATGGGTCTTTTGGAGAACATAGGTAAAGCAGTGCATGAAAAACTTGCACTTTCATATAAAACATTGTGAAATGCCATATTTTCAGAGGCATTTCCATAAAGAAATCAGTAAAAAAACCCTGGCAGAAGTGTGTGCTTCCAAAGCAAAAGTAATCCTTTATGAAAGTCCGTCCACTAAATTAGTCATATTAATAGACAGCACTGAAAAACATAAGGAAGGCTTATAGTTACTTTAAATTTTTCATTAAAAAAAAAATCCAAGCATGTAGAAGCAATTTGTAGTGTAAATTTCAAAAGAATATACTGAATAGAAGTATAGCTATCTCTGCTGAGAAGCATGGTGATTCAATAACAAAACTATTTTACAGATTATTTTAGTATAGGTCTTTTTTGGAAAGAAATAAATTTATGTTTAAAAGCCTGAAATACATTGCTCAGGATTTAAAAAAAAATAATCCTTGAATTCTACTTGCAATCTTTGTATTGTATGAGAAAACGGCCTTTTGTGTAATCTAAAAATATTTGGCCACATTAAATATTGCAATGTTAAGCTAAAACTTCTCAGAGAATATTAAGGTTTTACTCAGAAAATTGATCAGTGAAATGTAGGGAGTACATCTATAACTAACGCTCTTCTTATACTCCTAAACTTTTATACACTTAAACACTTCTTATCTTTTGCTGATGGCCACTATGGTAGAAAGGATGCTAGATTAAATAGGACTTGGTCTGACCACTGTAGGTTTCTGCACAAGAGACCTTCTGGCCTTACTGAGATCAGTGTGTTAAAATTCCCTCAGATAACCTTGGGATTACTTTTCGGTTGTCTGTGAACTCAGGATACAATATGCGCTGAGTCCTACTGGCACCACAAGTGAGCAGTAGCTTAACCTGTGTTGCTCTTGGACAAATTTGTATCATTGCCCTCTCCTCTCCCATTTGAAAGAAAATTCAGGTGTGCCTCCTTTCCTTGCAAAATCATGCGTGAGCTCTCTCTACAGGTATCACTGGGCTAAAACTGGTGTGACTACACTACCCGCCTCTCCTGACCCCATAACTGCCCAGGCTGTCCTCTCTTCCTGGTCAGCAGCTCCACATTTCCATGTTGCTGATGAGCTGAAGAAGTAGATGTATTATTCTATAAGCATCTGAAGGATGTTTCAAGATCGCCAGCCCTTGTTCTTGTAGGAGACTTTAACCTGACATGTATATGCTGGGAACCCAACATGGTAGAGGAGGCAGTCTAGAAGGTTCTTGGAGTGTATGGAGGACAACTTCTTGTCACAGCTGGTGAGTAAGCCTACTCAGGGTGAGAGTACCTTAGGAGACAGCCCTTAAAAAGAAAAGGGTCCAGGAAGGATGATTGTACTTGAAGAAAGAAATCTTGAAGGTGCAGGAGCAGCTGTCCCAATGTGCTGAGAGATGAGCCGAAGTAGAAGATGACCGGCCTGGATGAACAAGGAGCTTTTGAAGGAACTAAAGGAAAATAAGAGGGTGTATCACCTTTAGAAAGAGGGGGAGGTAACTCAGGAAATGTTTAAGGATATTGCTAGGACATGTAGGAAAAAAATTAGAAGCAAA
Organism: Serilophus lunatus; assembly: GCA_013399895.1. Classification (NCBI taxonomy): domain Eukaryota; kingdom Metazoa; phylum Chordata; class Aves; order Passeriformes; family Eurylaimidae; genus Serilophus; species Serilophus lunatus. Next base: position 172,724 of record VXBA01000620.1, read on the forward strand.
AGCCCAGTTAGAGTTTGAAATGGCCACTTCTGTGAAGGATAATAAAAAATATTTTTATAAATACATTAATGGCAAAAAGAGGGGCAAGGACAACATTCACTCTTTGTTGGATGTGGAGGGAAATATAGTAACCAAAGATGAAAAAAAGGCGGAGATACTTAACACCATCTTTGCCTCAATTTTCAATAGTAAGACAGGTTGTTCTCAGAACAACTGGCCTCCTGAGCTGGTAGATGGAACCAGGGACCAGTATAGTCCCCCGTAATGCAGGAGCAGGCAGTTAGAAACCTGCTGAGCCATTTGGATCCACACAAGCCTATGGGACCAGAGAGGATCCATCCTAGGGTGATGAGAGAACTGTCAAATGAGCTTGTGAAGCCACTTTCCATCATTTATCATCAGTGGCTCACTGGAGGGGTCCCAGATGACTGGAAGCTGGCCATCCACAAGAAGGACTGGAAGGAGGAGCTGGGAAATTACAGGCCTGTCAGCCAGACCTCAGTGCCAGGCAAGATTATGAAACAGATAATCTTGAGTGCAATCACTTGGCAGCTACAGGATGGCCAAGGGATCAGACCTAGTCAGCATGGCTGGAGGGGCCAGTCCTGCCTGACCAACCTGATCTCTTTTTATGATCAGGTGACTCGCCTAGAGCATGTGGGACAGGCTGTGGAGGTAGCCTACCTGGACTTCAGCAAAGCCTTTGACACCATCCCATACAGCATACTCTTGGAAAAGCTGGCAGCCCACAGCTTGGACAGGTGCACCCTTCCCTGGGTGTAAAACTGGCAGGATGGCCGAGCCCAGGATGTGGTGGTGAATGGTGCTGCATCCAGTTTCTGGCCAGCCACTAGTGGTGTCCCACAGGGGTCAGTGTTGGGCCCAACCCTGTTTAATANAGAGCATGTGGGACAGGCTGTGGAGGTAGCCTACCTGGACTTCAGCAAAGCCTTTGACACCATCCCATACAGCATACTCTTGGAAAAGCTGGCAGCCCACAGCTTGGACAGGTGCACCCTTCCCTGGGCGTAAAACTGGCAGGATGGCCGAGCCCAGGATGTGGTGGTGAATGGTGCTGCATCCAGTTTCTGGCCAGCCACTAGTGGTGTCCCACAGGGGTCAGTGTTGGGCCCAACCCTGTTTAATATCTTCATCAATGATCTGGATGAGAGAATTGAATCTAGTATTAGCAAGTTTGCAAATGACATGAAGTTGGGAGCAAGCATTGATCTGTTAGATGGCAGGAGGGCTCTGCAGAGGGACCTGGACAGGCTGGATAGATGAACAGAATCCAACAATATGAGATTTAACAAGTCCAAGTGTCAGTTCCTACACTTCGGCCAAAACAACCTCCTGCAGTGTTATAGGCTGCGAACAGGGTGGCTGGAGAGCATCAAGGCAGAAAGGGACCTGGGGGTGCTGATTGGCAAGAAACTGAACATGAGCCAGCAATATGCCCAGGTGGCCAAGAAGGCCAATGGTGTCCTGGACAANAGAATTGAATCTAGTATTAGCAAGTTTGCAAATGACATGAAGTTGGGAGCAAGCATTGATCTGTTAGATGGCAGGAGGGCTCTGCAGAGGGACCTGGACAGGCTGGATAGATGAACAGAATCCAACAATATGAGATTTAACAAGTCCAAGTGTCAGTTCCTACACTTCGGCCAAAACAACCTCCTGCAGTGTTATAGGCTGCGAACAGGGTGGCTGGAGAGCATCAAGGCAGAAAGGGACCTGGGGGTGCTGATTGGCAAGAAACTGAACATGAGCCAGCAATATGCCCAGGTGGCCAAGAAGGCCAATGGTGTCCTGGACAAGATCAGGAATAGTGCGGCCAGCAGGACCAGGGAAGTCATTCTACCCCCGTACTCAGCGCTGGTTAGGCTGCACCTTGAGTACTGTGTTCAGTTCTGGGCCCCTCAATTTAAGAAAGGTGTTGAGATGCTTGAATGTATCAAGAGAAGGGCAATAAGACTGGTGAGGGGTCTGGAACACAAGCCCTATGAAGACTGGCTGAGGGAGCTGGGGTTCTTTAACCTGGAGAAGAGGAGGACCAGGGGAGACATTTTTGCTCTCTACAACTACCTGAAAGGAGTTTGTAGCCAGATGGGGGTTGGACATAAAGAGGGATTTGCCACGGGAACGGCCTGCTCAGGGAGGTGGTGGTGTCATCATCACTGGAAGTGTTTAAAGAAAGACTGAATGTGCCACTTCGTGCCATGGTTTAGTTGATGAGATGGTCATAGGTTGCACTTGACGATCTCAAAGGTCTTTTTCAACCTAGTTAATTCTGTGTGATACTCCATAGCCGTGCCACTCACTCTAATGGAGGCTGGTTCAGTGCCTGTCCCACCAACCTCATGCCTTCTTTTTTGGAAAAATTACCTTAACACAAACAAGTTGAGTTGGATTTGGATTCTCATGCTTAGCTTTGAACAGCCAGACTTCAGTCAGTTTAAGGAAGACCTTTCATAATACTTTCCTATATCTCTGGTGGTATTATTTCTTTTGTAATCTTTTTAGCCCCATAGTGATTTAAAAAATGAAAAAAATGTCATAACTATCATTACACATCAAATAGTATGCCAAGTATCCTCCACAAAGCAGTGCAAATATTTCTGTGTATGTGTCAAATTCTTAACTGCTTTCTAGGAACTGTTACAACCTGTGAAATAATAGCTGGATATTTTTAAATATTGAATGTGCTTGATAGTTTAGGAAGTAGTTTTTATGTAAATTGATTGTACAGATTTATTTTATTGTCAATATAGAGTATAAAATACATTACAATAAAATTGGACTAAATTATTTTGAGCATAAAAATAGGAAGAGGACTTTAATTTTCAGGAGGGACCATTATAGTCCCAACTGGATCCTGTCATTATACTGATGGCTGTTGAAGTTATAGGACCGTACTTTGACTCATTTTTTATTTTCATTTTCCAGGTGGATGAACCACAGGGTTTCTATGAAATAGGAAAGTCTTAAACAACTAATTAGACCAAAACTTTCCAAAGAAACCAGGCATTTAGCTAAACCGTTTGGGAAAGATTTGCTTACCTAGGTTCCAAGAGTTGTAGGTTTTTTGTTCCGTTCTTGAGGGAGCTCCCTTGCAGATATACATGCGAATATCCAGCACTTCAGAAATTACAGCTAAACCCAGACAAGGTTAGGATGAACAGTCTTTACTGAAAAGTCTTGCTGTAAGCTGTCATCTGAAATGGTAGGTAGCAGTGGTACATAATGCTGGGTCAAGAAGGACTCACCGTGATTTCCATTAGTGTGCAGCATGGGCTGTAGAGAATTTGTCAATGTCCAAAAGCCTGCATGGGAATGTATTGCCCCAGATGTGCTTAAAGCACAGTTTGAAGTTTCAGTCCTGCAAGCCTTTTGTGTGTGTGCTTAATTTTAAACACACAAGTAAATCCTATTGACGTAAAAATATAGAGCATCCATTTAGAAACCCTAAAAATTACATCTACCTTTGTGGTTTTGCTTTTAAGTTTGTATATCTCTATTATTGAGCAAACTTTAAGATCCAGTTGATGTTGAGTCATTTTTTCTGGCACTTAGTCTTATTTTGTGGGTTGGAGCAGTGTGACTAGAGGATGGAAAGTTGAACATCTCTGTAATAAAGACTCACATTGGATGATTTATGAGCAATGTGTGGGGTAAGATTTTAGAGAAATATAAATTATACGTGTTCATCATGTTGACTTCTTCTAATGTTTCCCACATGTTACTATGACAACATTCATGGGATATATATTTTAATTTCTGTTTCACAGAGGAAGTGTGTCAGGTCTGCACGTTTCTCTTGATTTTATGGCTGAGTGCTGGGTCTAATGTATGTTATAAATCTTCTTGGAAAAACATATAAGAGGGTTTTCATCATAGTGGCTCTCCTGGAAATTCTGAAGCTTTTAATAAGCATAATTTAAATTAAAAAGGAATATTTTCACCCCTTGTGTTGTGGAGACTTCTAAAGTGGAGGCTGAAAATGCTGTACAGAAAAGCAGGAGCTTCATGCTAACAATTGCTGAATGCGTTACACAATTAAACACGTTGTTAAAACTCTTAGTTTAATAAAACTGGGAAACAAGTCTTGTGGCCAATATTTAATTTCCTGTTTTCCTTATAATGGGTGCAGGATAGTTTTTAAACTTTTTTTCCTTGTGGTGAACGTGAGTTAAAAGTTCTTTGTAGTTCTCTAAACACATTCTCTGTAGGACATGGAGGGTTTTTACAACAGTGAGATTTTTCTTTAAAAAACAGATACAAAAATGGGATGAAAGTTTCTGAATTAAGTTAGATAGACTCAATTTCTGCACCATAAACTGCTGTTATACGTGGCAATTAGTTTGCATATGCATCTGAAACCAATGCTGAGAAAAGTGACAGCAAGTTGTACTGATAAGTGGTTAAATGGAATTATTCAGCAGGCCAAAACCCATTAATCATCCATTACTTCACTGTGTAGTTAAACAAGACTCCACTTATTTATTTACTTTTCAGTGTAAATTTTTTTAGTCAGAGTGGGAACATTAAATCCATAAATTCCCCCCAAAAGCAAAATCTCCTCCAAAGCACGAAGCTAGAAGTAAAACATAATTATCCATAAAGAATGAAAAGTTTTAGTGATTTCCTGTAATTTCCCACTAAATTAAGCTTTTGCTTACAATACTACGATTAAAAAAGAAATCACTCTCATCTCATGTATACTAAATGGAGCTCCATACATGAAGGCTCCATTCTCACTTTTCCTGTTCTAACAAACCTATATTTATAAAAGTAGGGAGAAACTCCACATCCCATTTTTCGTCTTCTTCCAGCCTATTTCTTTACATCACTCTCATCTTGTCCTCATAGCTGTTGTAGCTTTTGTACTTGGCAGCTAATAATTCAATGAAATTATTGTTTAGGACAAATGGCTGCACCTGTTTATTTATATTCACATATCCTACTGACTATACTGGTATAATGGTATACAGATCTAAGCATTTTGCTTGTGTTCATTGCCTGCAGCCCATGCTGTGCTATACCTCTGGGCATACCACTGCAGCTGGGTTCTGCTCTTCTATAACTTTATTTCTCCTTGTAAAGTTATGGCATTTTTGAAAAGTGTGTCTCTAGGGGAATTTATACCCTAGAAGCTCCTGACAAATGTATTTAGCAAAGGGTTTTCTGAATTCCCCCCAAACAGTCCTCACCTGACCTTCCAGCTTGATGATTAGCTGATACTTCATCCCTGTGCCAGAAACAGCTCTGAGGGCCACCTGGGAGGCATGAGTGACCTCCCACATGCTACCCACTGCTGCTTTGAGAACAGCTGCTATTGACAGGAATAACAAATTTGGAGTCCAGCTAACTCACTGCCCAGCTGTGGAAGAGTTTTTATAAAAGACTGTCCCTTTATTGTGATTTGTGAAAGTGCAGGCATGCTGCTAAGCTTTAATTTCAAGCTCTGTGACCTGCCTAGGATCTCCTGTTTGGCATGGACTGTCAGGAAACTCCCTTCTTGGAGCTCACCAGAGCATGAGCAGAGGTCTGTGACCTCGTTTCTTCACACTACTAGCTGCTAGGACATGCTTTCTTTGTTGTCTGCAGCAAAAACATGACAGTATAAATCATTCTGTGGCCTTCCTTTCAGTTTATGCCTGGCCCATTTGAATTGTTGCAGATATTTGAAATTCACCCCGCACTTTGAGATTTTTTTTCCTCATTTGGAAAGTTATATAAGCTTCTTTTTGCAGTTTTGCTTCATTTGGTAACACCAGACAAACTGATGAGACAGGAGAGCGAAAAAAGCTTTGTCCAGAGTTTCACAATTATTTAATAAGAATATAGACACCGGTTCTCCACATGATTTTCAGACTAGCCATACCAGGCTCACGTAAAGGGTTGGAATATGTACAACCCCTTCATTTGGCAAACCTAGTGCCAAACTGCAAGTGTATGCCAAAGCATAAAGGGCAGATTTAAGTGGGGGAGCTTGAGCCAATACTGCTAATCCTGCCTGTAAAGAACATTTATAGACATAGCTGTAAAGGGAGCTAAATTTTACTGGGGCTGTTTCACCACTGGTGTTGTGGGCAAACTCTGGTGGTAAGTTTATATGTATCCTACTGGAGTTGCTGCAAAAACCAATGGTGTATTTAATTGTGTTAAATTATGTAAGAATCAAAAAAGTGAAATGAATGAACATACTGATGTGTACTTTCTCTGAGGAACATGCTGGAAATTATAAAGGACTATAGTATAACATATTTCTGTTTTTTTCTAAGGAATCATGACAAGATGTGTTAATATTGCTATTTCTTAGATGGCCTTAGTGCATATCACACAGCTTAAATTTAGCAGAGAAATAGGAATGGGACAAGTAAATTTCAGTCATGTTATCCATGGTGGAAAGGGAATTTATAAAGCATGCAAAGGATTTTGGTGCAACAAGTCATTGGAAGTCTGTCATAATAATCTCCTGTCTCTCGTTTACCACAGAAGTAAAAAGAGAGACCTAGAAACTTTCATTGTTGGTATTTCAAAAGGTTCATGTTCCTTTACAGCAACGTGATAGGGAAACAAAAGCAGTTTTAGCAAAGATAATTGCCTTCATGAGGTGCCAGGTATTAGTATTGAGTGTACTGACAGCTACCTTAAATAGCTTGTTTAGCTGTAATACTTAACACTACAGCTGCACCAGGCTAAATACGTGTTGCCCCTTCCTGATCCTGCAGACCCAGCAGCCCTGTGTGTCACTGGTATTTGGATAGGAAGGCAGCTGGAAAATGCAGGCACAAAACGCTAAGGCACAATATGAAATTCCTCTTCAGAACATGCTTAAGCTCAAAGAAACAGAAAAAGCACTTTATGTATTTGTTTCTGACACTGGAACTTGGATAAAATGTGGGAAAATGGTAAGGACTTATTTTGTACCAAGAACAAATTTAGGTATTGTTCAGAAATACAAGGTGATACAAAATAAAAGGTGGTCCCTAAGCAAAGAGTTCCTTGTCTTTGTAAGCAGCCTACAGGTAACAATGGGAGTTGATACGTAAGTACCTCAGAGAGACTGAAGGAAAATGGGAAATGATGAATTGACTGCAGTGAAATTGTTACAACCCCACTGCTGCTGGATTGTGATCAGGTTTGCAATTGTAAACAAAAAATGGCACAAAAGTCTGAAGGTTGAGTTTCTGACAATTAACATCCAACCAAAGTGCCATGTACAATGCAAAATGCACCTTTTTTAAATAACCTTTTTTAAAAATAACTTTGAGACTAAGAACATTGTAAAAGTACATAGGAAATTTATGTGGCTCTCAAGAATGTGTTTGACAGTAGTGGTTTTAGACTTGATGCTGTAATTTTTCAAGTCCATGAATGAAGCAAATTGATTTGTAATGTGATAGAGTCACCAGAACCATCAGCATGTTTACAGCATATGATATTTCTCCAGCTGATAATGCTATAGTTTATGGTGGGTTTTGGGTGAATTCAAAGCAGAAAGGAAGACAAAGGCTGGAAAGAAAATGGAAAAGAGTTCAAGATAGTGAAAACACATCTGTATCCAAGTTTGGATGTTTAGCAGAAGTATGGGTAGGATAAAAAAGACTACATTTATCTTGACATTAAATTTGGGAGGTGTGTTCCAGAGGCATAGGTGTGACTTCTGGTTGAAGGAACCTTAGCATTAAGATTTGTGTAGGAGTGGCCAAACATGCTTTAATCTTTTTTTTTTTTCTGCTAATGTTTGTTGGCATAATTAACATCTCCCTGAATTGTATTTTTCCTGCTTTCACAGCAGAATTGCCTAGTGCCAACTAAGTGCCTATGTTGCTGTCATTGCCAGGAAAATTAATTCTGAAGAAGTCTCAGTAGACCCAGCTGGTGGACAGATACCTTAACTGACCAACAGACAGGAGACAGGTTGTCTATCTGTCCCCTGAATTATGAATTAGGTGTCTAAATGAGATTGTTTTTAGTAAGTCCAATGAATTTCCTGCACTTGGGGGTCTAAATCATGGGGTTAGATATAAATGAATGACTCACTGTTTGAAATGCTGGGCTATGCCTGACACTGATATGCTGACCTACTAGTGTACACCCCCGAGGAAGAAGACTTGTCTTCTATTCTTCGTTAAACCTTAAGAAGTTTAAATATTCAGGTGTCATCTAAATGCAAATGAGCATCTTAAATATTAACAGTCTCGCTTAAGTCATACTGAAATGCTGCCAAGATCATGAGATTCATGCCAAAGAAACCTTCATTCCAGCCCCTGCTCCTCAGACTGTTTTGCACACTTAGCATTAAAAGCAAGATAGAAGCTACTAAATATCCAAGTGGAGACCGATGCCTTAACTCCTCAGGGGTTGATATGCAGACCGGCACTGCTCGACACCTTTGTTGGTGGCATGGACAGTGGGATTAAGTGCACCAAATATGTGGTGTGGTCAACACGTTGGAGCAAAGGGATGCCATCCAGAGGGACCTGGAGAGGGATGAGAGACGAGCCTGTGCGAACCTCATGAAGTTCAATAAGGCCAAATGCAAGGTCCTGCACCTGGGCTAGGGCAGTCCCAAGTACAAATCCAGGCTGGTTGGAGAATGGATTGAGAGCAGCCTTGAGGAGAAGGAATTGAGGATATTGGTGGGTTGAAAGCACAATATGACCTAGCAATGTGCACTTGCTGCCCAGGAAGTCAGTTGTGTCCTGGGCTGCATCAAATGCAGCATGGCCAACAGGGCAAGGGAGGAGATTCTCTCCCGCTACTCTACTCTCGTGAGACTCCACCTGTGATGCCTTAAGGGTACTGCATCCAGTTCCGGGGCTCCCCAGCACAGGGAGGATATAGACCTGTTAGGATGAGTTCAGAGGGCCATGAAGTTGATTAGAGTGATGGAGAACCTTTCCTATGAGGACAGGCTGAGAAAGGTTTGGCTGTTCAGTCTGGAGAAGAGAAGGCTTCAGGAAGACTTTAGAGCACCTTCCAAGATCTAAAGGGGTCTACAAGATGGATAGAGAGGGACTCTCTTCAGGGGCATGTAGATCTGAATATCCTGTAGACATCATTCTTTCTATAAGGGATAGTAAAGGGAGTAAGTCTTTCATGTGTGGACATTAATACCTATGCCTTTTTAAGAAAATTGCTAAAACACTCTGAGATTTGACTCATAATGAGATATAAATTCATCCTGTTGAACAACTGCATGATCAGGTCTATGCTTTTGTCGAGAAACTCCAGATGACAAGATGGAGATTTTGCAATGTTTCTATTAAATTTGTTCAAGATGGCTCTGGTGATAATATTACATGTCTGTCATGTCTGATAGTGTTGTTATGGCCAATAAGAAGGAATTAATTAGCAGTTTGTGAGATGATTTTAGTTTAGTTCATTCTTGTGTCATAATTTCTAAATTATACTGACACACCAAGGTCACAGATAACTTAGAAACTTCTGTGAAAGATCCATTTCATATTGTTAAAACTTTGAGAAAACAAGGCATTTATTTTTCTGTCGTGCACACAACAGAATTTTGTTGACACTGTGTATTAAAAATTGCCCAAAAACCTGCAAAGACATATTTCTACAAGTCTTAAATCCTATTCAAAGATATCCTGTTGCATGTCCAAAGCAGTCAAGCAGGAATTGTGACTGTGAATGTCAACTACAACACATATGACACAAACAATTGTCTAGGCAAGTGGGTCAGGCAGCTGTGATGCTGTGAATTGATAGGTCCTGCCTCGGGCAGAGGGGAAATGTTGACACACCTGGATTACCACATTTTATCAAGGAGTTAAACCTGCAGTTTCATGCTCATCTCAAAACTATTTGATTCTTCAAAAGGTTTAGGACCTCGGCTAGAGCTATGTTATCTCTGAGATTTAGTATGTGCTTCTTTATATTCAGTACTTTTGAAATGACAGTGTGCTGAGAGTTCAAAGTTATTTTTTGACTTTTGTATTGACAGAAACAAACATAGGAAAGTATGCAAGAAGATTGTTATTATCAAGTACAAACATTTTCGAAACCTAAAACCTCTAAATACCTCCATCTCTGTCTCTGGCAGCTATCAATAGAGAATATATACTTGCATTTTGTCATATAGTTAAGATACGATTACTAACAGATAGTTCATCCAGTCTTTGTCTCAATTTTCTGCAGATGAAAAGACATAAATTTGCTTGTACAAGGTCAGGTGTGGTCTGCAGGAGGTATGTACTCAGGTGCCATGTCATGAAGTGCAGGCAATCTGCCCAGTAATACTTTATATCCTTGCATGCAGCCAGGGCAGAAAAAGACCACAAGGGAACACCTTCAAGAAACTTCCAGATGGTTCTGTACAGGCAGCTTGGGCCCAGCTTGATGTATTTGCTTTGGCTAAACGTGGATATAGCATTCAACTGAACTAGAACACCAGTCAAAAGCCTGGAGCACTGGGGAGCACAGTATAGAAACAAATATGACTCTGCAATATGATTCTTAGTGTGTGCTTTTGTAACTACTGTAGTCTTGGTTCTTCCATGACTTAGGCATCATGGATCCCTTCACATGTAACATAGAAACATGGACACAAATATATATGAAAACATGTCAATCGTATAAAGAAATATCTTCTTAATTCCTACTCCTGGTGACGTATTAAGTACTTTCTGGCATTGTTTCTGTGAATCAAATTGAAGGTTGTGATAATTTCTCTTTTTCTATCACATTTGTTCTTCTATATTTCATCACGTGGTTTTATTTATGTTTTGCCAAAGGTATCCAGAAACTTCTGTTTCAAGATGCTGTTGAGTTATAAGAAATAACTAAGACTTTTCAACTTCAGAAATAAGCTATTGATGCATTGTGCCTGAAATTCAAGATTGCCTGTGTCATAGTAGCTGGAGATATAGGATCTCACATCTGGGCTGTTGTATGAGCGCAGTTCTACCTTCGTGAAATAGTCAGTTGACCCTGACATTGGAGATGCACTATGGAGACCCATTAACTGGCACACAGATAGGGACACTGCTCTTCACTGTCCCCTGAGAGCATTTTCTAAGTAGAAAATTGCTATTTCAGTTTCTCTGAGTTTGCAATGAATAGGAGTAGTTAACATCCACCAGAAAATTGGTCAAATTCTCTGATCATGCTTGGCCAGAGGAGGATTTGAGCAGTATTCCTTCATGGTGTCCATTTCTTTATCCTTTGTATCTAACACCAAGTGAAAAAGAGCCATTAGAAATGAAGTGCAACCTGGAAAACAGATTTCACTGCAACCGGGCAGGATTAAAGAAGCTAGTGCAGATATTTACCCAGAGATAGGAAAGCTTCCATGATGAGTCTGTAGCTGCATGATTGAACATGCCTTTTACCAATTCAAAGTGATATCAGCTCTGGTGGGATTTTGCTGGTCCTAGAGGGAAAGTGCTAGCTCTCAAGAAATACTTTTCCACAAATTATTTCCTCAGTTAAGCAATGGCCTAAAAAATAGATTTGAAAGTTATTTTCTCTTTCTATGTGTGATATGACATTTTTTAATGAAATTTAAATTAATGAGCCAAATATCCAAGACTTGGGAACAACCTGTCCCCAAGAATCAGCTCAGTTAGAGCAAACACCATTAAGAAATTACTGGAGGGCCCACTTCATAAAAATGTACTCAGTGTAACTGGTAAGCTTTTTCATACTGCTTCTCATTGCAACTCTATAGTCCTTAGAATAGTTTCAATTACAGGAGTCAAGACTAGTATATGGGGAGAATGAATCTGGCTTCAGACTCTTGGATTTAGCAAGGATATGGGACTGGGTGCAGCCACTCCCACCAAGGAGACATCAGGGTCTACTAGTCTTGCTGCCTGCTGCGGTTGGGTGGATGATGGAAATGACAGTAGTGCCTCTTGAGTATCACCTCCCTCTACCTGCAAAAACAGCCAACATCCTAGATAGTCCATCTCTCACTGGGTGGTGGTAGCAAGCCTGGGTGAGTGGGCTGACTCTCATTCTTGTCTGGCCAAACATAAAGGTTGCTGGCACTAGGTGTATATAGAATGAGAGTTCATGAGAAAGCTAGTGGGAAATCAAAACTCTGAATTTAAAGACAATTAGAAGTCTACTCACTCTTCAAGAGGACACTTGGAAAAAGAGACTTGCTTGGGAATTGGTTTAAAATACCCATGCATTGATAATGCCTAATCCATCTAGTTATTGCAGTATGCAGTGTGTACAGAAAACTAGCCAGTGTACAAACCTGTAAGAAGAAATGGAGTCACAGCCACACACTGAGATTAATATATCTCCTTGCGGAAAAATGTTATGATACCGTTACTGTCCATAGGTGGTCAGGACTATGGCTTTCAGATGACCAAACTTCCATCACATCTGGGTGAGGTTTGACAGCAGTTTGAGGAAAGAGATGATCTACTTGCTGTTTTTCGTCCTGCACAATACCAAATATCCTTCTTGATGACTGCAAACAACAGTTCCTCTGCTATTAAGGACTGACTCTGAAATCACTGGCAATTTCTTCAGAACATGAGTTTTTATTGTATGTTCCCAGAAGAAGAAAATTATTTGAATATTCAGAAGCAGGAGTGCTGAAAAATGGTGCAGTCCAACATAATGGTCTTGTCAAACTTACTTACATATGCTCTCATAGACTACATAATGTTTAAAAATATCCTGTGATCTATGAAGTCTTAAAAAACAAGATTGTTCCATTTACAGACTGTTTAAGAATTACCAGCCAATATGGCCAATGCATTGATTCACTATGAGGTTTTGCTACCATCATCCATCATTATCAGGTAAAGAAGTGGAAAGCTGGCATGACATTTAATGGCTCATAAAAACATGAAATCTGGAAACTGCTGCAACTTCTTACAAACCAAGTAGAATAAAACATTAATCATAGGGTCATAAAGTGCAAATGATAAATGTTTATACAAGAAAGCCAACCACATGTGTCACTTCTATCCTTCACACTTCTATTCCTCTACCAAAAAAAACCCCCAAACCAAACACTACAGCAGATAGCAAAACTGTTGTTAGGACTGGTTTTTCTGAACAGATCTAAAAGGACTGAAATCCTAGGAAGAGGGATGAGAAGTGAGCAGAATCTAGTACCTTTATTTTCCTTTGTTGATTGATAACAGCAGCAAGAGTGATCCATGAAGATATGTGCAAGATCTATTGAGAATAGGAGGAAAAGGAGCACTGCAGAAAAATTAATCTTGGCTTTGGAAAGGGTTGGATGTGTCCTAAAATGGAAGGCAAGAAGCTCTGGTAGTAAGTTGTGCCCTCTCTGTCCTGTAGGAGGAATATATTGCTTGTGCCCACTAAACTGTCCCTCTCTGTCTGCTTGAGTAACTCATGGCACACAAAGCAATAAAGAAACATCCGTGAAGACCAAATGTATTTGGCAAGCCAGCAGTCAACTTGTGCATAGTAGAAGAAGGGTCAGGCCTGGAAAATTTAGCAGAACCCTAGCCTAATGATCCAACTCTCTTCTAGACTTGTTAACAACTGATGTATCACTTTTCTAGAAGTTATACTGGCCTTGTACTTCCTCATGCTCTGCCAGGTGATGATGTTGAGCTCATGGAAAAAAAAAAAACGGAAAAGTTAGAGTGACAGTACAATTTCTCTGCTATGAGGTCTCAGCTCTGCTCACTCTTGGAATCAGTCTTTTGGTTTTTTTTCTCACAGTAAAGTATATGTAAACCTGCTAGATACTCTCATACACCAAAGATATATCTATCTTACTCTTGGTATGAAAAAGATGTTAATTGCATTGAAAGGAGATACTGAAATGCTGCAAAAATTGTATGGAGATGAGGGGTCAAAAGAATTTACTGTGATCAATAGGAAGAGTCCTTGCTTCACATTTTGCCTGATAGAGGATGTAAGGGAAGCTAGTCTTTTTGGCATAATCAGCAACAAAGAGGGGGAGGGCCAAGACTGGATGCTGAGACACACCGGTCCTGCTCCCTTCCTCTTTCTCTTTTCTTTCCAAGCCTTCTTCTTTCAGGAGGACTCTGAGGGACACTGATGGGGGAAGAAGAGTTAAGGCATACTGAGGAGAGATTAGGTTTTTTTCACTTATTCCAGCCACTGCGCCCAAAGGAATATCTTTCCTGAGGTTTGTTTCCTCTCTTCCAAAGGGGCTCCCAATCTATCTTGTCTCTGTAAATGGTTTAGAGCCATAGCCTGCAGTACCAACAAGCTGAATGCACGCTGTAGACTCCTAGATATACATTCTTCTCTACATATCTTCACCTCTGCTCCTGAACAGAGAGCATATTTGTTGTTTTCAGGAACTTGGCTCCCATTTGGACTTATGGTGTAGTTAAATAAAACCGTGGAGACAAAGCTGGTTTGAAAAGTTCCTGCCTACTGGCCATATGATTCTTTACACTCTTTCTCTCCCTGTTGCAATTAGCTGCCCTCTCAACTGTGCTGGTGCAGATGTTCCTGAGGTCATAAACATGGAAACAAACCTTGCTAACATAACCTCTCATTTCAAAACCAGTAAACTGAACTTGTAGATTTTCCATTCACAGAGAGTCTAAAAAGACATCTGGACATGGTCCTGTGAAACCTATTTTAGGTGGCCCTGCCTGAGCAAGGAGTTGGATGAATTCCAAGAAGCCTCTTCTAATCCCAGTTACCTGTTCACTAATATCAGAAAGGTTACAGAATTAGGGGGAACAAGAGCTTCTTAAAAGGATTGTATCTCATCTGTGTTCCCAGCATAGCATGGGTATGTTGAAGCCTGGTTTTGCATATAAGGCTGGAAGAACTATTTTTTTCAGGAGTCTGGGTCACAACCAGCCAGCATGATCTGGCCAAATTTCCTTGCTTGGATGCACTCCCTTAGGTGTATCTAGGAGCAGAATTTTCAGGGATGCTGATGATATAGGCAGAGTAGCAATTACACTGTAAATACTCAGGTATAATTTTAAAGAGGCTGCAACACACTACCTTGAGATCAGTCTGCTCACAAAACTACCTGGATACTGCCACATCAAAGTGCATCAAGAGGTACTAGAAAGTTGTCTTCTGCAATTAATACATTAGTGGCTTTTAAAGTATTTTTTGAGAGTGCCAGTGAGTGCCAAGATCAAAGCATAGTGTGTGATTAAACTGGAGAGACTTGAGCCACAAGTAAGAAATTGAGATCCAATTTGTTGAGCAGATAATGTATCTTGGAAACTCATTGAAAAAAATTGTAACAAATCAAGGCCATGAAGCCTAATTGGAACTTTGACGAGGGACAGAAAATTTCAAAGCACATGGGAATGCACATGAATTTGAAAACACTTTGAAAAATAAACTGTTACTTAATAAATTATTCCCACACTAATATTCCAAACTCTCTGTAAAAAGTTTCATTTACAATCCAGATTCACTCAGGTCTGATGAGTGGTATGAGTACCACTGCATTTGTCTTACTGTGTTTTTATCTAAGAATTTGCTTTAGGGAATATAAATAAACATTATAATCAACTTAAACCTCAAAGACAGATGCAATAACTTTCTGTCTGCAGTTGTGCCTGCCACTATATTTTTATTTTTTTTTTTTACTGGCAGTAAAAGCTGAAATTTTTCACACTTTGATTTAGAAACTTAACCAAATATGTTAATACAGAGAGAAGATTTGCAGGCTACAGCCCTAGTGAAGATGGGGTGGTGTCAGTGGAGGATGGTAGAACATGCTGGTGCTCCTTGGTGAGAAGAGTTAATAGGTAGGCTGACCTGCCTCTCTTTCTCCCTTGGCTGCAATGATAGCTTGAATTTTGAGGGTCCTTGAAGTGCAACAAGTTAATTCTGTCTAACCCAAGTGGGCGGGATCTGGATGTGAGTCCTTGACATTCACAAATGATCAGAAACGGGTTTGCATTCATTGTTCATTTACCTGTTCATTTTTTTCCCAATGTAAATCTCTGGAGATGCTGCAGTGATTGCCATGTGCAGGTGTGTACCTTCTCACTGTTACTCCTTGCTTGTCTCCAAGCTCAACATGAATGTTACCATCATGATTTGCAGTAGTGCTGGCCAGTAGACAAGGTAATTCAGACAGGGCATGGACCTAGTGTTTCCTTCCAAGGATCCGTATGTGGTCCTAAAACTTGTTTTCCTTTTCTTGGTAAACACACTGTTATTTTCCCCTTGATATCAAATACACAGTACTTTTAAGTTATTTTGAAATGATAAAATATGGAACCAGGAGACCTTCTCTTACCTAGTATGTAATTATATTACAGATAATTGTAACTTTTTCCATGTCCAATTAAGCATACAGAGGAACGAGTAGCAAGTTTACAATTCGTCCAGGAGATGTCTCTCTCTTCCTAAGATATACCAAAGCCATTGTGTTTCAAGAGATCTGTCTTGCATCACAGATGTTGGCTCCCCCAGCCTGCAGTATGACCTCGCAGAAGGCAGTGTGCAGTCTGACCGCTACGTAAGCTCTGTTCTGTGCTGGGGTTTGGCTGCTGCTTCAAGTGCAAACGCCTCATTTTTAGGTCAATGTTTTTAATAACCATGGGAGCTGAACAAACATTTGTGCTGCAGTATTGTTTCTTTCTCATACACTTCAAACTTATGCAGTAGGCTAACTTGCTTCACTTCTATAACCAACTGATTTGTACTGTCACAATTCTGTCACTGTGACCAAAGAACGCTCAGGGTTATCAAAGGATTTTAGGGACACATATAGCTCACTGGAGCCAGAATATGTGCTGGTTTTCTGCTAAAAACATAAATAATACAGGATGAACAGCAAACACTTCAATATTCTCATTGAAATACATCACAGAGGAATTTAATCTACATATATTTTTTAAGAATATTTTTCAATTCTACTGCACAAAACATGCTGAATAGCAGAGAGTCATATGACAGTCAATAAAAACACACAATAAAAGAATTTTTTTCAGAAATTATTTAGATTTTAACAATACACAGGATAGTCAAAACACTTGTAGTTTTAAGTTCTTTGGATCTACGACTTTTTATTCTCATCGTTGTAGTGGCTTTACACCGTACTTTATGATATTCAGATGAACCAAACTTCTTTAATGAGGGGGCAGACACTGAAATCTCTTTTTTTATCGAGGCAGAAAAATTTGACAGCCTGGTTAGCCCAGCGATTTTCTAACACATATTTTTTCATGAGTTTCACTGACTTGCTGATGATCTTGACTGGGAATTACAGGAATTATGACAGCAATTTTTTACTCATGGGAGAAATAATGAAATATATATGAAATTTCAGTCTAGTGAATAGGTCATAGGACTTTCAGATGCTTTCAAGGAAAAATATTTGGATTTAAATGAACATTTACTGACTACTGTCATTGGATAATGAAGTACTGGCCTGCATGGTCGTTCCTGGTTAATCCGTGTACTTGGAGATTGGCTGTCTGGCCAGCTTTGTAAAGATTAAGAAGGAGGTGGGACAGGAGGATGTATTAGTGAAGCTATTATGCTTCTGGTTAAGAAAAAAACAGCCGAGCATACACATTGTCCCCAAAATTCAAGAAAAGAAAAGGGGCTGAAGATTCCTCCAGAAAAAAAAAAAAAAAAAAAAGTGGGGACAAAGAAGAAAGTTTGAGACTTTTTTTAAAAAAATCAGGCTATTCAGGCTCCAGTATGGATTTAGTTTGGAGGGACTTCTAGGTTTGATTCAAGGTCTCTGCAGACAGGAGCTGTGCTGTGGCAAATCTGGAAACAATACTCCTACTGGCAAGAGGGGTCAAGGCTCAGGGATAAGAAAAAGGAAGTTTCACCTAGGCTTCCTGCACTCAAGGCATCAAGACCAAATGCTGTTTACTTGTGCTGTTCTTCATTACACCATTTCCCTCAGGGAGAGAGAAGTTCCTTAAAGACTCATAACTGAGTTAAACAAATAAAAAAGGAGCTGCTTGTAACTTTCAGAGTTTGGCTTTCAGGGCCTTTGCATATTAGAGAATAGGATATAATTTTCCCACACTTTTAAGGATCTGTTTTAGATTCTAACAGAAAAAACCTGCTATTTTGTCTTTAAAATGACACCAAGCAGTGAAGGTATTACATGGTAATTATGGAGACCTGTTGGGTATCACGTTTCTTGGATACTGTGAATAAGAGCAGAGTGTCCTATGTGCTGTGGAAAAATTCCTATTACTCAGCTGGCTGACATGGAAGGTCTTATTGTTGGTGTTTTTGTTTTTGTGTTCTGCTTTGCAGCTGCACTCCCCCCAGGAAGACATGTGGGTGCTTCTGCTGACTCAGTCCCAGCCAGAGTCCCTTGAATGCACTGGAACCACTTCATTCTTGGAGAGCCTGGAAGTCATTTTCAGCTGAGTATATTTTATTTTGAAGTCTAGTCAAATGGTGCAGCCAGATGAAGTAGTTGGTTGTCCTGGAGAAAACAAAATCTCAAAGTGGAACTTTAAATAAATTAAAAAAAAAAAAAAAAAGAAAAGAAAAGAAAAAAGGAAATTAGGAAAGGAGCAGAGAAGACTGCTTTGAACCATCCCTGGAAAAGCACAAACTTTATCTCAAAAGCCAGAGTGATGTGAACAGCTGGAAGGACTGGATTAAAGGCTTCAACTTTTGGGTGGAGTTTTGGGGGTCAAAAAATACTCTGGAATGCCACTCCCCCTGACAGCAGCCAGTCTGAACCCACCTGCCTTTCTACTGGGTGTGTCTGGAAAACTTCACATTATCCTTTTCTTAACCGTGTTTGTGCTCTTCTGACACCACATTGAGGGCACAATCTTGAAGCTTCTGCTATTAAAATGTGAATCAGTTTCCTGGATTTGATGGCTGGGAGGGTCCACAAGGACCAGTGAGGACAGTAGGGTCCAGCCCATTTTGAATGAATCCTCCTTCGAATTCTTGCTTGCCCTTTCCAAAAACCTACACATGGGTAGGATTCACCAGTAACCTTGTTATGTTGTACAAGGTATTAGTTATCTTTGCTGTTAAAATATGTCCATTCTATGTGATAACTTGGCTGTAAGTAGTTTCCAACCTGACACAAGTAGATGTTTTCACTTTCACTTCAGAGCTGAAGAAAGGAGTCAGCCTAAAAGGTGGCCACATTTTCATACCTCCATGTCAACTGCTCTGTTTGGACATTAGCACTTTAATTCAGCCTTATTCAGGCAAAGAGCTCATTAGAGATGGGGATGGATCTGCATCCTGAGATGTGTTGCGACACCTGAGTGATATGGCTCAGTGCAATGTCACACATAAACAGCTCTGAATTACCTGCCAGCCTATTTGTCAGGAGCAATATTATTCAACTAATACAGTGATGCCTCCACCTAAGCCACCTGCCTACAGAGTTTCCTCCAGGTAGGTTGAACTTACAGCCCATTTCCCCACTGGCTGGGTCGTCAGGGTGTGCTGGGGAGGAAGCAGAGTAAAGGGGTACCTGGGGTGATGCTCACAGTGCTGCACACAAGACAGAGTGCGGAGAGTGAATGTTGTCTTGGAGCTTGCCAGAAGGAGCAGTCAGGGGAACATCTGGAAAGGAATAGGAACTGAGGAACAATAGGATCTGTTCTAGGACATGGCACACTGCTTACACTGACAGCATTCAAAATGTCTCCAAAATGGACATATTCTCAGGTCTGCAGAGCCTGCCTAAGTGAATAGTAGTGTTTTTTATATTTATCTATTTATATGGCTTTTTTTCTTGTGTAACTGAATTTTGAACTCATTGTAAATATATATTTACTAAAGCCTGTCCTCTAGAAGAATAATTTATCTGTATTAAACTTCCTACAGTGCTTAGTCAATGAGTCTAATTTAGCTACATATATTTGCAGACATATTTAATGTTTATTTTACAGAGCTATATGTTTTCAAATCCTATTTTACTGTCTAATAGCACTGGATCTTATCCATCCCATCTCATCATCTCATTTTTTTCCCCCGAGAAACTCATTGTATGAGTTTCAAATACCTAATTTCATCCTCATGTGGTCCTTGCAAGGCTTCTGCTTGAAGAACAATGGGAGAGTGAGTAAAATTTCAGTATGACTTCCAAATGTTTGTATTAGTGACTTCTGTAGTTTTTCCTCCCATTTATTACCGGCATGGATTGGAAGCCTTTGCATACTTCTTTTGCTGTAGAGACTTAGACATGTGATCAAATTACCATGATCTAAGCAAGTTACTCCAGGTCAGCTGAGAAGTGGTAATTCCTGGATATGTAGCAAAAACTACTATCAAGTTATTGACTTAGTTAACTCTCTTCCCTAAAGGCAAGCTTTTACCAGATTATTTTGTATATGAGAGGCCTGAACATACAGATCTAAGTTTTCCTTTGGTGTCATTTGCAATGTCTTCTAAATTACCACAAGTGGAGAACATATCTGAGCTTCATCTTTGTGTAAAATATAAAATTATCTCAATTTCTGCACTGAAGCCAGGAAAGTGATCATTCAGCTACCACTGATGTATCTGGCTGTTTTAAACTGGCTGTTTTAAAATAACACAAAGGTGCCTTTACACAGAAGGTTTCCTACAGGTGTTTCATGTGCTGTTTCGTAGCACCTGGTTGTGCAGATACAATATTCTGGATGTTCTGATAAAGGTGGTCCCACCTGCAGCAGTGGGGTTTTCTTTTACCTGTTTGTCCTAACCTGGTTAGAACAGTGGAAACCCTTCAGGAGAAGGGGCAGCAGTGGAAATCTTTCAGAAGAATGGAAAAATGGATCGTGAGGAGGAAATTTTCTTAGGGACAACAAGAGGATTGTGTGACTCTTATTCAATCTAAAAGAAAACTAAAATGATGGAGTACAGAGGGAGGATGAGGGAAGGATCCACCATACAGGCACACAGTGAGCAAGAGAGATTGGCTTTCACAGCTTTTATTTAACAACTCATCTAGAACTTCTGAGCCTTACCAATTTAAATTTTCTTTGTACTATCAATGTCATACTAGAGACTGGAAATGCTGGAGCCTTCAGGGAGTTGGTCTCAAACCCTTTTCTTCAGCAACATACACTTACAGTGTGCTCTCTCTTTTATTTAAATGGCACTGCATTGCAAAAAAGGCAACTTTTGGCAGAAGATCTTGACCTGTATTTGGAAAGAAGATGAGAGTTCATGGAGTGGCTGATGAGCTCCTTAAAGCTTAATAGGTTGGCTCCTGAGAGCTGTTAATTTTGCACTACTTAGCAGATGAAGCAGTGTGATAGCTGAGAAAGGGACTTCAAAGACACACACTCAGGCCTGTCTGACTGAGAAGAATTCCCAGGCCAACACTTTCTGAACCTCGACTTGCAATAGGCAATGATGGAATATGAAGGTGAGGAAAGCATGTTTAAAGAGAAGATGCATACTCTTGGGATGGAAAAAAGAAGATAAGGACTATGTAGGGACATCTGGCCATCAGGACTTGAGTGGTACTTTGAATTGCTCCATAAGCTGTGCTTCAAGCTCAACATTGTGTTGTTACCCTCTTTTATAATGACCATAATGAAAACACCAACCCTCTGGACTGGAAGTGACCATCACTGACAAGAAGACATTGTGTTCTGGAGCACAAAGAAGCCCTTCTTTCCCTCCTTCTACCTCTATATCCATAGTAAAATCTGACTGCATTAAATAATCATATGATTTCTGGATGGACACCAGTAATGGAGTGAAGGTACAGCCTACATCAGCTCCTTTGCCTACTGTATGCTACTGTTTAGGTTGCTGACTTATTATTATCCCCATATTTAGTGTTAATTTTTCCATCATTCCGTTCCTTATTTGAACACAACATTTTGATACCCTTGTCAGCTAGCTGACATAATGAGTTATGCCAATATAAAACTGCTGTAAAGTCACAGAGGGTCAAATCATGTGTCTTGTGCAGGGGGGAAAAAAATCCGTTTTCCTTGTTTCTCTAGTAATACAAAACTGCTATTTCTTCAGAGCAATAGCTAATTTCTATGACCAGCTGTAAACAATTACGAAGCTGCCTGCCTTGATGATTTATAGCTTAGTTATAAAAGAGTTTACTTCTGCCAGGCTGCTTGCTAAGCCCAGAGGAAGACCCTGAGTTAATGGTGATGACGTTATTTTATCACCTGCTGTGAACTAATTCTAAGAACTAGTCAGATTTTTCTGAGGAAATTGCTTTGCAATGTGAAATCAATAAAGCGAAAACTCTTCTCCTTTTTTTCCCCCTCTGTGTGTGGGAACAGACCAGTATGTAGACAAAATTTTGGGAGAAAAGGTGCTTGTTTTCAGAATGAAATTTCTAGTCCAAACCAGACATGACAGTACCATAAGGACAATAGAACAGAGCATGGTCCAGTGAAGAAAGCACCCTTGGGATAATATGAGAAATTGAAGAAAGTTCATGTTTTGAATTTGCTGCTAATTTAAATCCAGTATGAATTCTTTTGTAACCTGTTATTTAGGCAGCTGGTAATGTTTTCATTAAACACTGTGGAAGATTGTGGTTTTATTTGTAAAATGCATAATTTTTAATTAACAATTTGACTAATTTGTTAAGGTGGAAATATTACTTCCTACAGAAATGTAATAGGAAAAATTAGATTGCTCTTTTCTCAGATTTTATTTTGGCTTAGTGCTTGGTATTTTTTAAAGGTTAAAAAGTCAATGGTAAAGAAATTATGGCATGCTAGTAGTAATTCTAAAGCTTCTTTTTAAGCTACATGTATCGAGCACCCTGGAGTTTTTGTTTGTTTGTGATAGTTGTTCTGTGTGATCATCTGTTATTAATTACTGTAATGTTGGTCAACTGGCTGTTCCAGTGATTAGTGGTATTGTTACAAAAGTATGTACACTCCCTTAGTATGTGGGTGGTGGTGGCAGTTGCGCTGATATCGTTCCTGTCTTTTTCATATGACAGAGCTTAGGGGTTTTTTTAGTTCCTTCATTTCTACCAGATCCCAGTTCGTTTTTCTTTCCTTTTTGAAGTGTTTGCAACTTTACACTGATACAGGAATGGATCTTCTGGAGGTATATGGATTTTCACCTTCTATAATAAATGCAAAGTGCTCAGTAACATAAGATGCATATACCCTCTAGAGATATGAGAAAAATGTTACATAGCATCTTATTGACATTTTTTTGTAAGACTACTCTCTAAAATGTAAAATAACACAACGAGAAATAGATTTTAAATGAGATAGTAACTTCAAAGAGAAAAATCAAGTCTATCATTTTTATATCAGATGGTAAATAAAGGTTTTGCGCACCTTATTTCAGAATTCAGTCACTGGTGTGGGATTTCTCTGCTACTTGTTTTTGTACTCTGTTTTCATATCCTTGGGCTTTAAGACGCAGCATTCGAGAAACTTTTGGGTTGTTTTTTTCTGTTTTGGTTGGTTGGTTTGGTTTTATTGTTTTTTCGTTTGTTTGTTTTTAATGACACTAGCATATAAAAGTTGATGATTTATTGTGCTGGACAGTGTAAACCAAAACTGGAACCACTGCTAATGCAGAAAACTGCCAGGACAATAGACATACAGCTATTAACTGTGAAACTACTGCTGTAATTAACAAGTGTGATGGTGGCAAAAAGATATTTCTGGGAAAACTTTATGTTCTTCAGACTCTGAGGGCTAGTGGGAGCATTGGCATAGGGCAGATTTTTAGACAAGGAGCCTTTAATATTGCTACAAAGGTGAGTGTGCTGAACCTAATCCTCCCATACACAGACAACTTCACAGAAGAATTCCTTTTACCCTGTCACTTTACAAGCAAATTCCACAGGCATAAGAGCTCTTACTGCACTAATTTAGATAAAATACCACTTTAGACAATACAATACGAGTAAAAGCATTAATCCTATACAGTACAGTTAAATATAATACAATACAATAGAGTCAAAGAATTAATCTGTGTCTAACCTGAGTAACAATCCATATTGATCCTAATGTTTACAATGAACATCTTTAATATGTTTCAGCTAAAACTGTCAAAGAAATTCAGGATTACTCATTAATTTTTAAACTTATCCTTTGTCAATTAGAACAATACAGTGATGCAAACCAGCATAATGTTAATTGGCCATTGGCCAAGAAATTCTCTGTTAGACTTTTCACTGAATTGTTGTGATGGAAGTGAGTGGAGCTTGCTTAATAGTCGTGTACCTTTTCATTCAGGATGAAAACAGAAAGTAGATAAACGCTTTCATCAAATATCAGAAAAAGCAATTATCATCTTTGTCTAAACCATTGAACTAGAGCTAAAAGTTCCCTTTCAAGCTATGGGTGTCTTTCTATGGCTACCATTGTGAGTTTAGGGTCAGTGAGTTGATTGGGGGGTGCACTTCATGTATGTACTGAAGAACTTAGAGTAGAAATTCCTGAAGGTGTATAAAAAAAGATGTCTGATAGTTTTTGCCATGTTGCAGAGATGTCTTGTAGAGCTTGGGTGTGCAAAGAACGCCAGGGGAAGCAGTCCTTTCTGTGAATCACTGGAGCTGCAAGGATGAGAGTGGGCTTAGCTAAAAAGTTTTAGTTGTTACACAGTTACCCATGGACAAAGCATTTGCTAAACTAATTTGCTGGAATCTTTGCACAGGGTAACCCTCACCCAAGAAGTCAAATCTTGAACAGGAAGGCCAGTTGCTGCCTAGATGATTGGAGCCTCTGTTGAGAGAGTCCTTGCAATGGCATTTTCAGCTAGACAGAGTGGCATTCCCTGAGCCTCTCTTCTGCTCTGCTCATGTGAATGGAGAATCATAGAATATCCTGAGTTGGAAGGTATTCGCAAGGATCATGGAAGTACAACTCCAGGCATTGCAGAGGAGACCCCGAAGAATCACACCATGTGCCTGAGAGTATTGTCCAAACATTTCTTTGACTCTTTCAAGTTTGATGCTGTGACCACTTTTCTGGGAAGCCTGTTCCAGTGCCCAATAACCCTCTGAGTGAAGTACCTTTTTCTAATATCTGAACTAAACCACATCTGACACAGTTTCATGTGGTTCCTTCTGGTTCTATTGCTGGTCACTAGAGAGCAGAGCTCGATGCTTGTCCTTCATTTCTCCTCATGAGGAAGCTGTAGACCGCTATGATGTCCATTACAGGCATGAGCCAACACTACAGATTACTGTAAAGTCCTTAAAAATTCTGTTTGGCTATGTACAAATGCCTGCCCTCCATGACCCTTTCTGCACCCACAGAAATGGTTTCTATTGGTTATTTACAAATACCTGTGTACACTTCTGTTAATTCTGCAGCAGAAACTGCCTGGAGAATGTCTCATTCTGATCATATTCTCCATCTTAGATGCTAACACTAAATCTCTGGGACTGCATAAAATTCCCACCTGGACATCTCCTGCAGTAATGAAGCAAAGGCTTTGCCATGAAGCTGTTAGAGAGCTCAGTCACTATGTCTTGGTTCGGTCCCTTGTGTCACTTTTGTAGAGACTAGTTCTGGGACCACCCAGGGAACTAATGCCTAAGTGCACATCCTGATACCAGCTGCAGCACAACTGTGACTACAGGAAAAACTTGAATTTCTTCCTTAACTCATAAATTAAAATCAATAGTTCTTGCTATGAAGTGCAAAAAAATCCCAAAGCAATAAATCTGATTTGATAAGGCTGATGTTCTCTTTCTGCAGACGTGTGAGACAGGTCATATATATTGTCTGAATTCAAAATGGGGATTGATGTTACTTGCTTTTGGCAAATTTTTGGCAGTATGAAAAATGTTTCCTGCGCTGAATGTGCACAGGGTAATATGGTTCTTCATTGATGTGCACTGAAAATAAGAAATGCTCTACCAAGTAAAGTGCTTTGTACTTACAGTTCTGATTCTTGTTTGTACTAAGGCTCTTTTGTGTGAGCCTGGAAATATACTGAGCACTTGAAGCAAGTGCTCATTTTGCTGAAGATTTCCTTTGCTGAAGAGCTATGAGTTTAAGGGTGCCTCAGTCACCAGCAAAAATCCAAACTATCTCAGTGTCTTCAGAGTTCTTGTTTTCCTTTGCTCATAGATCAGGACATGTTCCTGTTCTGGGCAGGAGAAGACAGCTCCCTAGTGTCCTCACTTATGTGTGCTGTGTTGAAAGGAGGAAAAGTAAATGGAACAGCTGGTACATTAAATTCATGCCTTCTAAATCACTTCACTGTGGTGATAACACTATCAATATCCTCTTTCACTTGTGTACTACATAGTCTTTTTTTGTTTGAGTATTCACAGGTCCCTTTATGTCACAAGACTTCTCCAGCTGAAAGCATCACTGTCCAAGTTTTTCAAGTGAAAAGAGACATTTCTATTTTTAATTTAAGATTATGCTTCCGCTGTTGACATGGAATATGTGGTAATGGAAGTGTTAAAGGGGTTGTTTCCATCTCTGAAGTGATTCTAGATAGAAGAAGGAATTGTTATCATGTGCTGAAGGATTGTGCCTTAGTTTAGGTCATGCAGAACTTGGATAGCATTTTGGGTACAGTGCACAGGGGTTTTTTTATCTTTGGGCCATTTATATCCATCTAGATTACCGCTGTAAAATGAATTTTTCTAAAGTGTAGCTTTGACCCCTCTTTCTGTCCTCTCTGCTGCAACTTCTCTGTCACATCAAATGCAATTTTTTCTTTGTTCTCAGCATTTTTCTTGGCCTAATCTCTGTCACCTGTTTGATTTTCAGTAGTGAGAAGGTGGCTCCTTTCTCTGATCAGCCCCATTTGACTCATGTTATTGCTCTGTCACTTCATGGTCACTGGCCTATTCATCTACATTTAATCCCTTGTCTTCTCTTTGGCTCATTAGAAGCTTTCTACGGAGAAGATATTTTTTTCAGTGTTGGCAGTAAATGGAGTTATGTCCTGGGATTCCACTGGAGATCCTAAGCTCTTTGAAAACATAAATTAATAAAATAAGAAGTAGTAAATACAGTCTTATGCAGAGGGACAGGAAAGTGAGAGGTACTGAAGTAACACTCTGGGGCTGCTACATTAGCTAGTAGTGGTGCTTCACAGAAGCAGATGAGCAAAAAAATGGTGCTGCAGATCTGCTGTATGAGGTGTGTACTTTGGAGGACACAATCTCAAGCTCCATCAGAGAAGGTTTATACTTGATATTAGGAAGAAATTCTTCACTGAAAGGGTGACCTGCCATGGGAATGTGCTGACCAGGTGGAGTCACCGACCCTGGAGGTGTTCAAGTCTAGGCTGGATGAGGCACTTGGTGCCATGATTTAGGTGATGGGCTGCTGTCAGATTATAGGTTGGACTTGATGATCTCTAAGGTCTCTTCCAATGTTGCTGATGCTGTGATACTGTGATAATTGTGCTGGGGGCTGGTTCCAGCTAGCTCCAGCCTGGTCCCATGGCCTGAAAGCTCATTAACAGCTGGAGCACACTTTTGGGTTTTGTTTCATCTGAGAAGTACAGTGGGTGCTCTGAGACTGCTCTGAGATGTGAAATACAGTAAGTGGTGTTGGGGGATATTGGGATGTTCAAGTCAGAAGTGTTTTTCTGAGCCAAACTAAAGTGCTTACGTAGACGTACCCTCATTATCTGGGTACCTTCAGTACAATTTGTCATTATGACACCAAATTAGCAAAATGCATAAATATTACTCCAAGGTAATTTTTTTCTGCTCGAGATCTGAATTATAAATTGATGTTACAGTATCACACATGTTCATTGGCCTAGAGTGATTTGACAAAAGAGGTGCATTATTTCCCTCTATATGCGTGTTTGTACTGACAGAGATAGCTTTATAGAGTGCAGCAAATGGAAAATCATGGAAAAATTTCTAGAATAACACTAGAGCCAGAGATTTAGTTTAAACCTGCAATAGAAGACATTAAAATGTGCCAGCCTAGAACACCTTAAATGCAACAGATTTCAAAGATCTGCCTAGTCCTCTTGAATCATAACGTATTTTGTAGCAATCTTATTCTTTCAAAATTTCACCATACTTTTCAAATAGCTGAATTCTGACACAGCCATGAATGGTAATGAAATTGGAGAGAATGGAAAGATAAAAAAGAAATATCTGTGTAGGTATCATCAAGAACTGTTGCATATTTCTTATTTCATTATTTGACTTGTGCTGATTTATAGATTAATTGTTATTCACACTATCATTTATTTTTTAATATGACCTGGTAAGTAAAGCAAAATGCTACATTTGGCTTGGTAACACTAGACTAGTGAATTGACATAGCACAATGGAATGATGAAATAAGACACAGAAACATTACTTTCCAATGCCAGGAATACTGTAGTGAGCTGCAGATTTAGTTTGGTACTTGTACAGTCTTAAAGTTAGTTTAAAATAAAAATGTTTAAAATCTTTTATTTTTCAGTATATTGCTCTCATTCCTTTTGCTGTTTGAAGGGTGCTTTTTTCCAAGCAAAAAATTTCTTTATTCTGTTACATTTAATAAAATCTGCAAATTAACTTAAGCCTTTAATATCTGGTTTATATCTCTTTTTTCTAGTTAAAATATCAATTTCCATTCCTTACAAATACTAATTGTATAGAAGGTTGTGGGAGTACACATGTGCATGTGTGTGTGTATATAATATCTTGCTTCCTCTTTTCAAAGCATTGTCCAAACACTAGCTAATTGATTTGACATGTTAAAAGAGAAACTCAGTGCAACCAAGACATTTTGGTATGAAAGACATTTCCAGTCATCTCCGTTCAATAACTGCAACCACAACTTCAAAGATGATACAGATGCAAATTGAAATGTGTGATCTTGTTCTAGCTGGATTTGATTTCTTTCCCCTTTTGCTCTGAAATACTCATCCTCCCCTTCCTGCTGGGATCAATGATCACTGGTACTGCCATGTACAATGTGGCTATACAAGCCCAGAGTGATTGAATTTTACTCCAGGAATATAACTCCAATTCCCGCTTCCTCTCCTTTGATGGGACTGGCCCTAATTTTAGGTGTATTCTGTGAGTTATATCCAAAATGCAGATCTGAATGAAATCTCCTAGGATGAGGAATCATGATCCTTCTCTTCTAATAGGCCCCATTCTGAGATCATCCTTCTCTTATCTCTGTCCAAATTTCATTTTTCCATATGGGAGTACAATAAATTGCTGTTGAGCAAGGAATACACCTACAATTTTTGCAGAACATAAATCAAACGCCACATCTTGAAATGCAGAAGCATATCCCACCAGTGAAAGCTAGTGAGCATCAAGTCTATACAGATGGAAATTTTTAGTACCTTAGATAGTCCAAACACTACTATTGATGATTTTTCCTGAAAGACTCTTGGATGCCATTGAAAAGTTGGAAGACACCTGTGACTGTCTCCTCATATTAGCAGGTATCATGCTAGAAAGTTTCATCAGTAGTTTCTCTTCTGCTTGTGGAACACAAAGTCATGACAGTTAACCACCACTGGAACTGAAGATGACAACCCTGCAGCGTCTGTGAACATTGTTTTGTTGACTCGCCTTGCTAGTTTTCTGTCCATGTAGCTGCACTGGACAGCAGGCACTGGGCCCTGGGCAGGCACTGGACTCTTCTGAGCATGACTGAGCATGGCAGTATGTGACACCACAGCTCTCCTTCAGTTCATAACCTCAAGGGTACAAGGTACTCATTAGTGCATGGATGCTGCAGGAGGGGTAAGAGCATAGTATAGGGAATAGAGCAGGGGTGTAATCTTTAAGTGGGCTTCAAGCATAGGTGAGATCTAACAAAATTGTGTAAGAAAAGAGTTTATAAATGTGCTCACAATTTCGGACATTTCTCTAGAGCTCAGAGGACTAAAGAACATAAGCTTCATAGGTGCAGATTTTCTGGTACTTCTTTCTTCCAGTAAGAGCAAATTTTAAAAATGCCATTAATATGTAACTTTTTTTACATTTTTTTTTTGCTGATAAAGTCAAAACATTTAAGTATCTCATGTTGAAATTTGAAAACCATTTGAATCTCTGTAACTAAAGGTGCAAGGGCTCTACAGGAGGAGAAGCACCATTGTGCCTGATGGGATCTGCTCAGCTGCTTGGCTGCTTCAGCATAGCTGTTTTGAGAGGCTGAGAGGGGCTGAAACCTGTCCACGGAATGACAACACAGATGGTGAAGGGTCTGGAGCACAAGTCTGATGAGGAACAGATAAGGGAGCTGGGGTGCAGCCTGGAGAAAAGGAGGTTCAGGGGAGACCGTATCACTCTCTACAACTACTTGAAAGGAGGTTGTAGCTAGGTGGGGATTGGTCTCCCAAGTAAGCAGCAACCAGATCAAAGGAAATGGTCTCAAATTTCGCCAGAAGAGGTCTAGGTTGAATATTCTGAAAAATTTCTTCACTGAAATGATCATCAAGCATTGGAACAGGCTGCCCAGGGAAGTGCAGGAGTCACCATCCCTGGAGGTACTTAAAAGACATGTAGATGTGTCCCTTCGGGACATGGTTTAGTGGTGGATTTGTCAGTGCTGGGTGAATGGTTATACATGGGGATCTCCAGGGTCTTTTCCAAATCAAATGATTCTAGGATTCTATAAGAACAAACACTGAGGTCATACTCATGCTTTTTTAGTAAGACATATTTATGTTATTGCGTTTCAGTGGCCACAAGAAGACTAGAGCAGAAAAGTCAGGAATTCCATGATTCTGTCATTTTTCCTTAGATGCATGTTATTTTTTAAATGCTTCACTGTTTATATCTGATTAAAGTTCTCAGTAAGAAACAGCTGTTGAATAGCCTCCTGTAGTCTCTCAAATGCAGGATATTGTTTTTTCTGTAGAACTTAATACCTAAAAAAAAAAAAAAATTTAAAAAAAACCAGAGCGCTTGGATCTGTCACAAGCACCCCTGCCTCATACCTCACTGACTGAGTTCTGCAGGCCTATGGGATGTGAGTGTAGGGACTAGAGGAGATCAGTGTGGTTCTGGGGCCTAGTAATTATGAGGGTATGGATGTATTTGGATACTGCCAGAAGTTTATATTTTATTTCATATTTGTCCTTTTTTTTTTTCATTGTACTTTTAAAATAAACATATAACTTAGATTTTGGTCAGTATAATGGCACTAAAAGGCTAAAGTAAAAAGTACCCTACACCTATCTGCTCAGGTAAGTACAAAGCTGCAAGAGGGTGAAATGAATCCCCTTCATACAACTGGCATTGAGCTGTGAGTTCATAACCACCATCTTATCCGCTCACAGTTGCACTAATGATTGTTACCGCGTTTGAAATTTTGGCAAAGTGCCTCAAACAACCTGTTCAAAACTAGTTCCACACTGAAGAGATAGCCCGGCAAGAAAATTTTATGAAAATAGAATAACAATTCATTAGATGGCCTTGCACAAAACAAGTTTTCATGCCTTTGGACAATTTCTGATTTCTCTTTCTTTTTTTTTTGTGTTTTAAATTGAGTTAGTCTACATTTAATTGTGTTTAAAGACACTACAACATTCCTTACTCGGCCCTGTGACTGACTGTCCAGCTAGTACTGTGAGAAAAAGATATTTTCCAAAAGAAACTGGGCACATGCACAAGTATATAATGGAATAGTATCTACCACTGCATATGGCAGGCTATTTCACATTAAGCAAATTTATGACTATAACAGGTATATGGGGTACAATTAGCAATGAAATCTATTTCTGGCCTTTTTATGTCTTCTAAAACTATTTTGAAATCAGAATAATGGGAAGTTTCATGAGGGGGAAAATGAAATTTCTTAAGCTGCTATTTCTGCTGAATCCCCTCATCAATAAGACCTTTCCAGGAGTCTTTTCTTGATAATTTATTTTGAGGATTGTCTGAAAAAATTTTTCAAGCTATTGGCATCTGACAAGAATCTTTAATTAAATATCATTGATGAGTGTCACCTTCTGTATAATTTGCATTCAGTATTTCGGGGTAAATACCATGTAATCATTCTGCCTAAGTAGGGGAAATCTGGTAACAAAGAGCCCTCAAAGGAGAAAATTGTAGCACAAAGATTCAGCAGAAGAGAGGCAGCAGAATTCTCTTTGCTGCTTTTGCCATATACTGCATGTCAATGTCTGTGCCATAGCTAAAATTGCTACTCAGAGCCTCAAAAGAAAAAATATAACTCAAAGAAAATATGCCTTTCCTTCCCCTTCGCATGCAATCTTTCACATGAGTTTTTATTAAAAAATCACAGCTAGTCATGTACATAAGACCTAGTTATCTGTCAAAATTTCATTTCACAGTCCTTTTCTGTGTTAAACAAAACAAATTCCATGATAAGAAAAAATAGAACAGCATTAATTTTGTTGTTTGGACAAATAGAAAGAAAAAAAAGCAGAGGAAGCAAAATATATAGACAAGGGAAAAGCTTCCTCTTACCCATGTTTTCACTGATTTGCAACAGATAGAGTTCCCAATTTTCTTGTAAATTCCTCTGCCAGATGCGAATGTATTTGTGCGCTATGTTTCACAGCAGAAGTTGCTCAATGTGTGCCAGTTTGAGTGAGGAAGGCAGATTTGAGGGTTATCTCCTGCTTATCGCAGCAAACCAAGTTCTGCTTCACATCACAGAGTGATCTCTGCAAGGTGATGGAGGGTACATCTAGTGAACCCCAGCTGTTACAGGCAGTGTGGAGCTGATAGGAATACAAATCCATGAAATACATTCAGCAACGGTGTCCTTGTTTTCAGCTACTCATCACTCTGTCTCTTCCAAAACCACCTGTCTAACAAGGTGTTTTTTCTCTCTGTAAGGAATTGCCCATTGTAGGTTATTTCTGAATGAAAAGGGCAATCACTCCTGTGGTACTTTGAGAGGCAAAAGTAAAAATCTGGAAAAGGACTTCTTGTCCATGCTTGTAATTTTATAATTTATTGTGTATTTAAATCTTAAGGCTAATAAACAACTTTACAATGCTGTTCCCTGGCTAGCTGGAAAGTACAACACCAGGATACTTTTATATTGTTTGATGTTATTCGTGTCTCTTTTTTTTTCACCCTTCCTTAAGTAAAGATTACATTAGAAGGGATTTGCTTTTTTTTTTTTTTTTTCAGCAAGTAGAGCCAATGCGATTTTGGCAGTCAGTCTCGTGTTTATATTGCAGTTGTTTTTTCTCCAGAGCAAAGATTTTAGTATTGCAAAATGGTATTCTTAGTCCAGGTCTTTTCTCTGTGTTGCAGATACAAAAATGGCAACCTGTGGCAGCAGAGATCTGTATTGGCTATATGTTGCTCTTGGAAAGACTTGGTGCTGTAGACTTTAATGTTCCTGGTAGTTTAAAAATGAGAAAAAAATATGTAGAGAAGAGACTAGTTTTTCCTTGTGCAGCATGTAAGCATCAGCTTTGCTGATCATGTTCCAAAGGAAATGGACAAAATAAAAACTGAAAAAGAAAACCACGACAAAATTATTCTGAGCCATCTCATAATCCCTGATAAAACTAATTTGGATAAACTTTTACTCAGTTTCAACTTCTTTACTCCATGAATGGCTCCACAGAATAGTCTTAAGTACATCTGCAGCTCAATGCATATTCCGAGACTTATTCTGCAACCATGGGCCAGCTCCTGAGAAATCCCTGCCTGCATGGATAAACACACAGCAAAGCAAAAAGTATGGTATGGTGGTATTGATTGTGATCTAGAACATGGCCCTTTGAACAAGTATTTCACAGTATCACAGTATCAGCAAGGTTGAAAGAGACCTTAAAGATCATCAAGCCCAATCCATAATCTAACAGCCCGTCATCTAAATTATGGCACCAAGCACCTCATCCAGCTCACTCTTGAACACATCCAAGGTCAGTGACTCAACCACATCCTTGGGCAGCCCATTCCAATGGTGGATAACCCTTTGTGTGAAGAATTTCTTCCTAATATCAAGTCTAAACCTCCCCTGATGGAGCTTGAGACTCTTCCCTCTTGTTCTGTTGCCACTTACCTGAGAGAAGAGATCGACTCCTGCCTGACTACAACCTCCTTTCAGATAGTGTGGAAGTTTGGGAGAGAGAGGGGTGGGGGGTGCTCTGTCCTCTAGAGGGAGGGTATTGGGGGTTCTCAGAGGGAGGGGGGAGGAAAGAGGGTGTTTCGTTTTAAACTGTTTGTTGTGCGGCGGCCGCGCTGCTGTGAGTTTGAGTCTCTTGCTGGCACAGAGCAAGCCCGGACACCCGCTGGTTGTTCCTTACCAACGGTGCCCCGGTGCCCGGGGGCACGGGGCAGCGGTGGCGGGGGTGCCCTGGCGCTGCGGCTGGTGGCTGGCGGTTGGCAGCAACTGCACTGACCCCACGCCGCTATGAAAGAGCCCGGCAAGGGGTCCGGCGGTCCCAGCGGTCCCGGGGGTGGCCCCCACACGGTGGTGTGGGCACGGCGGCTGCTCTGGGCAGCTCCTGCGGTCCGGTCGGCCTCAGGGACCCCTTTTTGGGGGTTCCCGCGGACAGTGGGTGCCCGGGGGAGGCAGCAGCCAGCCTGTGGCTGGTAAAAAACATGGTGCCGGGAAGCAGCCAGCTCGTGATTTTGGCAGGAACTGCCATTTTGCTGGAGCCGAAGGTCTCAGAGAGAGGGGTGGAGCCCAGACCGCTGGCCAATCCAAAGAGTGAAGCCAGGAAGAAGACAGCGAGATTCGCGTGGGACTTGGAGGGCTTAAAAAGCCTGAAAAACGGAAGCTCTCTCTCTTCGGCTTCCTGCGAGCTAGGGAGCCGCAGCACAGCCCCTCTTCTTCTGACTTCCAGGCCCCGCGGCTTGACTCCTCCCACCTCCATCGGCACCAGAGCCAAGCCAGCACAATTGCAAGTGAAAAGCTTCCCCCAGTAGCTTCCCTGTGTTCGGGGGGTGTGCTTTTCATTTTTGTGTTTTTGCAGAGACTTCAAGGCCTGGGAGTGATTACCATCAGAAGGAGGCGGAGAAAAGGGAGAAGAGTGGCTTTCCCTTCCCCCTGCTTCTCCTTGGCCAGCCTGCCTGGCCTTTGAAAAGCAGTTCCCTTTTTCCCTTTTCCCTTTTTGCGTGGTTCTTTGTCGGATGTAATTTTGTGTTAAGTCTGGGACTCCCATAAACTGTTTGCTTCCCCTGGTTGAGTCTCAGATGAATAAACTGTTTCCCTGTTGTTTAAATTCTGTTCAGTCTTCTCGTCACTGTTGAGTGTGCCCCTAGTGCAAAAACAGTGGTCCTAAGGCACCACAGATAGTTATAGACAGCAATAAGGTCACCCCTGAGCCTCCTCTTCTCCAGGCTGAACAAGCCCAGCTCCCTCAGCCACTCCTCAAAGGGCTTCTGCTCCAGCCCCTTCACCATGTTTGTTGCCCTTCTCTGAACATGTTCCAATAACTCAACCTCTTTCCAAGAAAAGGCAGCTTAAAGGGACGTATATATGTTAACATAGTTGTGATTGTCTGTGACACTGATGCAGCACTTTGAAGTATTCTGATTTAGTTATGTTTTTTAAGAGTTTCTGGCTTCACTCCCTAGTGTTCACAATAATTAATGTTTCTAATAAAAAAAATAAAAATTTAACTGATTTGAAGTAATAGAATAAAATCTTTCACTCTGGTGAACCCAGTGGGGCTAGAATGTATTGGCTGTAAACTGGCACAGGTCCATGAAGCCTCACCCAGCTTTGTTACAATGTGAAAACGAGCTGAATGATCCTTTCAGTTTGTTAACTGACTGGAGTAGGTCATGTATCCATCCAGGGAACATGATGTGCAGAAGTCAGAGCTTGGCTCTGGATGAATACCAGTGCTCTGTGAATCATAACAGAATCCCTCATACTTGTGAGCCAAGTGGGCCTGGGAAAAGCCAGGTCAGTTTTGCTTAGTCCAGGTTTCCATGGTATTTTTGGAATATTAAACTTTCTGCCTGGTTTGGGCTCCACAATCCTAAGGCTGGTGATAAGTTGGGTATCTCCTGGTTCTTGGTCAGCACTTTCAGTGGTCTTGTGCTTGATAGATGAGGCAGACAGTACTACCAGATGAGTTTCTCAAACACATTCACTTTTACTAATATATTTTTTTAAAGTGCTAGAAAGTGCTAGACTCTGCACACCCTGCTCCAATTCTGACCTCATTCTTCCTGTGAGTCTTTCCTTGGAGAGTGTCCTAGGCTTGGCGGGTTCTCTTTTTTCTTCCTCCAGGTTGATCTTCTGTCATGTGGCCTAGTTGCTCTCTTTTATCAGTTGGATTTCCTTATTGAATTTAACTCTATTTTGCTGAACATTTTGCTGAACTTCCATGCAACTGAATTTCAGCCACCAGATGGACTCATCCCAACAAATCACTCTTCTCAGAACTGCCCAGTTTCTGAATTATTCAAGGTGGCCCTGATAAAGTCATGTTGCTAATCTGCTATGAATTGTCCCTCTCTCTTCTGTTCCCCACTAGGGGAATAGAAAAAAATTGTTATTACTGAAATCAAGCAATTGCCACAGAAAATGGAGTTTGCAATGCAAGCGAGCATGTACAATTTTGTGTAGCGTTGCCGCACTCTACCATATGCTCTATTTAATGGACAATGAGTAATGGATAGGTATGTATTTCACATGCAGAATAGCAGAGTCTTGTTTTTTTAAACTTAGATATTTTTACAAAGCATATAAGCTTAAGTGTAGAGCATACTGAAGTGGAATAACTAACTCATATCCCCTAGCATAGCACACAGCTGTCCCCACTGAAAGAGATTTTTCACAGCATAAAAAAATATTTTATTTCCAAGAAAATATGAAGGAATATCTGAATGATGTCCTCCTATAGTAAAATTTTATTACTTCACAAAAATATGCCTGTTCAGATTTATCCATACAAACAAAGAATCAAAACTAACTAGTTATTAAAAACAAAGTAGGACAGTTTGGAATATGATGCATTAGCTATGACCCTATTGATTTATGATTTGATCTTTCTCTTTTAACTGAGTAGAAAAACTCTTATAGACACTGATGATTGTAACATAGTACTTCATCTGGTAATGAACAAAATGCAATCTTACAGTATTCCACACTTCACTCAGGAATAGCAAATCTCCAGGGTAATATTCATTCTATCACCTACCATAATAGGTGAAGATGTGTTTTGGCACAAGATGCCTCTAGTCACTAAATACTTGGCACTTATCCCAGAGAAGTAAAATTTCTGGCCCAACATGTTATACACTGTTGTCTGCGGTTTAATCATGAGAATGATTGCTTGGAACGGGTGCTGCCTGTGCTCAGGCATCTTGGGACTACAAGATGTGTGGGGATCCCAAACACTGGACCATTGGCAGAATAATTGAAAATATTTCTGTTTGCTTTGCTAGGCTTTGGATCTTTTCTGGGGCTACCATGGTGAAGTCTCACAGCATAACTTATTGTATCAGAGATATGAGAGTATGCCAGGGGTTGATACTGAGGCACATGGCTGTTCAGTGTCATCAGCAGCCTGGAGAGTGAGTGTGCTCTCAGCAAACCTCTGATGACCCTCAGCTAAGTGGACTGATGAATGTGACTCCTCCTCTGCATGGCAATTGCAGTAAAGTTGACTGCACCAGCAAAGCCCTCATGAGGATGAGTAAAAAAATCCTTCACATCTAGAGGAATAACTCCCTGCTCAGCTGTAGTTTGGGAAGTGACTGGCTCAATGACAGATTGAGGAGGCAAATACCACGTTGAGCACGGGCCATTGCTGCACTCTTGTTCCAAACAGAGCAAACTTCACATTGAGGTACATGATGAGAATCTTGGTCAGCAGATCAAGGGAAACTCTTGTCTTCTTCTGCTGGATGGGTAGAGCACAGGTGGAACAGGTTACTCAGGGAGGTTCTGAAGTCTCTTCTTGAGGGTTTTCAATTCTATATTAGGCAAAGCTACAGCTGACCTCATCTCCTTGGTGATACTACTTCTGTGGATGGTAAGTTGAGCCACAAACTTCAGAGACCTCTTCTAAAAACTTCTATTATTCTGTGATTTTAACCTGTATGTAGGTATCATGTATGTATCTACATGGTGTCATGGTATCTATAGGTATCACACCACTAGATAATAAAGCAGTGGATAATAAGACCAAACAAAAATATTTTAAAACACAGAAACAATCAGAGCAAATGCACAGCACTACAAAGGTAAATAAATCTAACACTGGAAATTCATTCATACTGTGAACACATATACCCTCTGGCTGCTGCTGATAAATCCTGAGAAAATGTCATGATCCACTCGAATTTGGCAGAACGCGTGATGGTTCGTTACCGTGATCTCAGAGTGCAAAAACACTTTAGCTTTGATCAAACAACTTGCCTGGTATAGCAATCTTCATGCATTTTAAGTCACTTAGGTGAATATGAGCACCTTTGCCCTAGCACTCCATGCTTAAGAATTGGTCAAATATGATCCATAGTCAGATCCTGAAAGAATCTGAGTGAAAATGCAAATGATACAAATAAAAATGCAAAGCAAAAAGTCCAAATGACTGCCTAGCCAGGTTTCCAAAACAGCTAAGGAGATTAAGCTCCTTTTCTTGGTTCTGAACTGCACCAATGAAGACAGAAACATAATTTTCAAAATGCACTAGCTCCCAGGCATGTCTTACCCTGCTAAAGTCAGATGTTTAAAGCTGCACAGATTTAATTTTATGGAAAACCATTAAATATTTATTGGGACAGAAAAAGAGCAGAAGTGTGACCAGTGGTACAGAACTTGTGGCTCTCAGTCATGATGGCAAAGAGCTGTGCTAGTGTCTTCTCAGGAAAGGCTGAGTTCAGTCAGTGAGAGAATTTCATATTCTCTGATGCTCTGCAGTTACTTGGAAATTTTGTGAGTTATATTACACAGAATTACACAGGATTAACAAGGTTGAAAAAGACCGTAGAGATCATCAAGTCCAACCTTTATCTAGGTTAACAACCTATCCAGCACTAGTCTAACATCTAAACCATCTAAACCATCTATGCCATGTCACTAAGTTCATCATCCAACTTATCCTTAAACACATCCAGGGACAGTGACTCCACCACCTCCCTGGGAAGCCCATTCCAGTGGGAGATCACTCTCACTGTGAAAAAATTTCTCCTGATATCCAACCTAAACCTCCCCTGATGCAGCCTAAGACTGTGTCCTCTCATCATTGGGAGCCTGAGAGAAGAGACCGACCCCCGCCTGCCTACAACCTCCTTTCAGGCAGTTATAGACAGCAATAAGGTCACCCCTGAGCCTCCTCTTCTCCAGGCTGAACAATCCCAGGTCCCTCAGCTGTTCCTCACAGGGCTTGTGCTCCAGCCCCTTCACCATCCTCGTTGCCCTTCTCTGGACACGCTCCAGCAACTCAATATCCTTCTTAAACTGAGGGGCCCAGAACTGGACACAGTACTCGAGCTGTGGCCTAACCAGTGCCAAATACAAGGGAAGGATAACTTCCCTGGTCCTACTGGCAACACTATTCTTGATGCAGGCCAGGATGCCATTGGCCTTCTTGGCCACCTGGGCACACTGCTGACTCATATTCAGTTTCCTATCAACCAGCACCCCCAAGTCCCTCTCTGCCTGGGCATCCTCCAGCCACACCGACCCCAGCCTATAACTCTGCATGGGGTTATTGCGGCCAAAGTGTAAAACCCGGCACTTGGATTTATTAAACCTCATGCTATTGGACTCAGCCCATCTATCCAGCCTGTCAAGGTCTCTCTGCAGAGCCCTCCTTCCCTCTGACAGATCGACACTCATTCCAAGCTTGGTGTCATCCGCAAACTTACTAATAACGGAGTCCATCCCCTCATCCAGGTCATCAATAAAGATATTGAATAAAACCGGCCCCAGCACTGAACCCTGAGGGACCCCACTGGTGACTGACCTCCAACTGGACGTGACTCCATTCACCACCACCCTCTGAGCTCGACCATCCATCCAATTCTTAACACAGGACAGAGTAAACCTGTCTAAGCCACAATCCATCAGTTTCACCAGGAGTTTATTATGAGAAACAGTATCAAAGGCTTTACTAAAATCAAGATACACTACATCCACAGGTTTCCCCTCATCGATCAGATGAGTCACCTGATCATAAAAGGAGACTAGGTTAGTTAAACAGGATCTTCCCCTCCTGTATCCATGCTGGCTACATCTGATCCCCTATATGTGATTAAGGATTTACATTGCACCACTGAGTCAGATGTAGACTACTGAATGAGGGGGCTATTTGGCTCCTGACAGCATCATGTATTGCAGAAACAAGTCTGTTATTATGC
The DNA here is from genome assembly GCA_013399895.1 of Serilophus lunatus. NCBI lineage: Eukaryota > Metazoa > Chordata > Aves > Passeriformes > Eurylaimidae > Serilophus > Serilophus lunatus. The sequence continues at coordinate 212,808 of VXBA01000620.1, forward strand.
TGTGCTGGATGCTGTGGGGATTTCTTTATAGAGAAATCTTCCCATGTCTTAGCTGAACAACCTGACTGCTTGAAAAGTCATGAGGAGCTCATGTGTTCTTCATTTGGAAAATGTTTCTCTTCTGTCATCAGATGTGTCCTGACAAAAGACCATGAATCTGATTCAAAGAGGGGCCAGGGAGTGGAAGGTGGCTGGGGATAATGTGGGACATTGTGGTGGGTTTCCACAATGGCCAGACCCCAGGCAAGATAGGGGAGCAAGGGCCAACTAGGAGCAAGATGGGGGCAGGTGAGGAAGAGTGTGAGGAGCTTTCTTCTGAGCTGAACATAGCACTACAGCTCCTTGGAGAGAGGACAGAGCTGCAGACCACTTCCCTGCTTTTTAACAACTGGTCCAAGCAATGGTGTTGACTTCAGCAATTGGTTTTTCCCAAGCTTGCCTTCCTCGTAGCTGTACAAGATATGAAGATGGCACTGTTGAGGCTCTGACTCCACAAGTTTGTATTCTTTGCAGGTTCTGAACCTGGAAAAACTATATTTTGTACATGCTGAATGATTTGGACACATATGGTTATATTTTTTTTCCCTAAAAGAATGTTTTCAAATGTGCTTTTCCTGGCAGCTTCTATGTGCTGAACAATTGTGCACAAATGATAGACTTTTGCTAAGAGGTGAATTAGTATTCCAGCCAGCATTATACCCAGAGTACTTTTCCCAATTAAGCTTATATATTTTCTCTGTCAACTTGCTGTACCTGATTCTGTTATTTTTTAAAAAAGAAGTTTGATTAAAGACCATTTGTTCACCACAAATCATCTACAACTGCCAGCCTTAAATAGGTGGTAACTGAGAAATATCACCAAAACAAATTACATCACCTCTCGGAGTTGTTAACTGAGCTTTGAAATTCTTCCTTTCTCCAACTGGGGTTCAAGGAAAGTGCATGCCAGTCCGTGTTCATTATGAAACAAATGTTGTATGCTGGATATTCCCCACCCCAGTCCTGTGTGGTTATAATTTGTCTGCAGATCTGCATGGAATAAAAATTTCAGCCTTCAACACCGAAGGGAGTGATTGGTTGGTGAACCAGTAAAGGTTGGTATTCTGGGAAATGTCTCCAATCTTGCAGAAATGAAGATCAACAGATTATAGCATCTTCTCCAATTGACTCTGAACCTGCAGTTGTTAGAAACTCTTTCTTTATCAATGGACTAAATAGGGGTTGCAATGCCAGAGAAGAGAGATAGATTTCATTGATCACGGATAGAAGATGCCTTATAGTTTGTTCGTGTCATCTGTTTCTTAGAGAGAAAAATGTTCAAATTCACAAATTTCAAGAGAATCTCTAGTGCTGTATGAAAGGCATGGATGGTCTGTGTTGTTACAGTCATTGCTTTTCTGAGCTTCACAGTAGGAGAAATCCTGAGCCTACCAGATCACCAAATTAATGTGACAATATTTTACATACTGGATTTATCTGTGTTTAATTTGGCATTGGATATCCACTGAACAGTTTTTATATGAAAATACTCTCAGGATAATATAATCCTCCATATCATCTCTCTGGAACATTGACATATTGGTAAAGTCATGATCTTTTACATATGAGGAGTTTTGCTTTCTTGAATTTAAAATTCCTTCCTATTTTTTGAATACGCTATTACTCCTGAGGACCAGTTACAATGAAATAATTACTACAAAATTACATTCATAATAACATAACCGTTCATCATTTAATATAAAAGGCAGTCAAAAATATTTAACTGGAAAAGAAAGGAAGAACAGTTGTATAAAATAAGCAAATTAAGTAACATCAAGTATACCATAATAGAATTAAATAATAGCTATTTTGTAGCAATTTGAGCGGAAGGTCTGTTTTTTAGGTGGTTTCTATGACTCAGTAGTACTCGTTCTCTCTGGTTTATGAGTCCTACTTGCCTCAAGCTGTGTGGCAGGTCTTCCCATTAATTTTCAGTTTTATGGTTATACAAACATTTTAGGAAGTAGGTTAGGATGATCAAATGCGAAGCTAAGGGTTAAAAGATGCATAATGACTTTCAAATTATAAGTGTCTGCAAGAAGAGAGAATGTCAAAGCAAAGTAACCCAAATTTAGAAAATGCTGTTCAAACATGGGATCACCAGATATTATTTGGCAAAGAAGTTGAAAAGGCATTGTTGATCGTTTTCTGAAAGCGTAAGCAATTATAAAGGCAAATAGACTTCAAAAGATTTTAAGAATGGATGGCAAAAGAACTGAAACTGTTGTGCCATTCTGCAGATCTATAATAGATCAGAATTTGGGATTCAGAGAATGGTTGTAATTATTTTGTCCCCAGGAAAGACATAGATGTCAAAGAGGTACTAAGCAAAGTAGCAACAGACGTACAGACATACAGACTGGTCTCCAAACTGTGACAATTGAAATACACAACTAAGGTGAAATCTTCAGCTTAAAAAAGTAATAATGGGTGTAGTTTTCATAAAAGTCTAAAAATTCTGAATTTTAGGCAGAAATTGAGTAAAGCAAAATATTAACTACTTTTATAGTGCAATAACTTGCTGTTGAGGACTTACTTGTATTCTCATTGAAGTCATCACAGTATTTATTACACGAGATAAAAGAGAAAGCCTTAAACAGTTAAAATGGTTTAGAGTTGTAGCTCTTCTCAATATCTGAGAAAAATTATTCCAGGTAAATAAAAGGAAGATGACACTAACAATTATATATGAAGCACATAAGAAAAAAAAAAAAAAAAGCAAAAAGCTTAGTTGTGAAAAAGGAGTGCAAACATATAGTGAAAAACAATAATTACCAGATGACTCTCTCTGACTGGCTTCTGAAAAGTGGGAAGCCAGCATCAGAGCAAATGCTGATGATTTAAGTCATGTAACTGAACAATCATATGTGGAAAATTCCAGAATTTGATGGAGAAAAAAGACTGTGAAGTTGAGATCAACACTGGAGAAAACACCTATATAAAACAGTCTTATAAACCTGAATAAAATCTTGTAATCTTCCTTAAGAGATCTGAAAGACTGACTGTGTTTCTATTTGTGGAATAAGCTGATTTGTGGAGAGATGGAAAAGCTGCACATGTGGCTAAGTCTCAGAAGTTGAGAAAAACTTTTACATTTTGTTTTTAGCTTCTGAATGGCATTCACTTCCTATTGAAATTTTGATGGTTTATTGTAAAATGTTGAAATCCCCATGCAAATGTGTTACATATAGATTTTTATTTTTACTAACAAAATTTGTTGTCCCAAGTTGTGTGGTATCAGTAAGAATTTCCTGATTATGAAAGGATGAGAATTAAACAAGCACTGTACACACCTAAATACCCATATGCACTTTTTTCTGAGTGCACTTTTTGCTTTTTTGGAGTACTTTGAAATCCCTTATCTCCCAAGTGCTTTTGAGTTCCTTCACTTCCTTCTCTGGAGCTGACCTTGCAAGTCCTCCATCAAGATCAAGATCTCCGCTAATGTTTACAGGCCTCTGTTGTCTAATCGGTCAAGTAGGATGTCCTTCACTGAAGTGCTCCCAGGAAGGATGTCTCTACCAGACACATTCCTTGTAAGTAAGCCGGAAAACTCTCATGTGTACATGGAAACATACCCACAGCCCACAACATAAATTGCATTGATGTTTCTTTTTGGGATGGAAACCTGACTGACTCATATTGATAGTAGGACTTAATGTAGGAAGGTCTTTGGTTGTATCTGAGTGGTATCTATCAGGTAGCACCACCTGGCTGTGTATTCACTTGCTCTTGCAAGTCTGTCCTGTGATAGGGGAAAAAAACCCTAAGAACTGAGAAATAAAGCAGTGCCAATAACAGTGCAGCTAAGAGGTTCCATGCCTTGCCATGCTGTAGCAGCTTTACTAACAGCATTAGAGCAGAGGTGGTCCCAAGTTCATGTCCCTGTAGGACCAACTGACCAGACTCACTGCTGTGCTCCACAGCATCCATGCCAGAGCTCACACTTCTCTATTGGATGCAAAGGCAGAATAAATTGCCATGTGGATATATCCTCAGCCTGCTCATAGAAGCATCACAGTGCCTTGCGTAAGTCAGATAATAGAATAAAAATTATGTCTGCTTTCATGCAGTTTTTGCCCTCTGGCAGAGCTCACCTTGGCAGGAACAACGTAGCTGTGAAGCTGAAACTGCAGACACTGCCTATTGGCAGGTACCTTTTTTTGCTCCTCAGGCTCTGTTGCAGCTCCTACCCCCACAGCAGAGTGATGCTGGCTGGCACAGCCTGGGGTAACATGGGCAGTGCAGGTGGAAATGCCCACACATTGGCCACGCCCTACAGAGATGCCAGAGCTGGTTTGGCCTGTGTCTTGTGGCTTTTTTAGTGCTGCATCTTCAAAGGTATCCAGCATGGTTTTGTTTCTGCTTTGTTCACGAAAGGAGGTACAGCTAGTTATTTGTAACTATCTATGGCATTTTGAAATCTCATCCAGAACTTTTGCACAATACCATCTGCTGGCAGATTTCTTTCCATTTGGAATCCTTCCTGCTGTACCACTTTGAGATAACACAAAATATAAGTTTATTATAGTTGGGGCTGGGGAAAGGAGAAGCCAATGATATTAAAGATAGCAGGTCTAATTCTATTATCTTTGATAAAGAAGGAATTTTTAATCCAATTGTCTTATTTTTCCTAAAATAATTTAATATAAACTGATGGGACAGACCTTATAGTCCTATTGTAAACAATGAAAACTTAAGACAATCTCAGCTTGTGCTGCATCTAAATGAACTCTTCTGCCTGGAATTCAGGATAGAGGTTTCTTGCCTCAACATAGGAATGCTGTACTGTTTATCCAATAAGATATTGTTTAAATAAATATGTGATCTGAATTCAGAATGGACCACTCCTATGCTCACTGACACATATCAGAATTGAACTATTATTGAAATATTATTTCTTTTCAAGCTCTGCACTCTTCTTTTTTGTATGTGTTCACATGTGGTTTGTTTTTTAAAAAATCAAAGAACAATGATATTGTGTAATCTCTTCTGATTTGTGCTATTATTAAGTCAAATCTCATTTTCCATCATGTTCTTGTAGGGTTTGCATCAGGAAAAAAAAATCAATGGAAAGACTGTCTTAATCTCTCTCTACTTGAATTATTGAAAAATTTTAACTTTTGTCTATTTAACTGATAGTTTTAACTGATAGCTTTTTTGACAAGCATGACTATCAGCCCTGTCAAGTTGCAGTTGCTTTTGAAGGGAGACTGCTCTGAGTTTAAAGAAGTACCCAAAAGGAGCACATGAGACTGGCTGCATATGATATTGAATGTTGTTTTTTCTTCCCTTTGTTTTTCTCCTTTCTTTTGCTAATAGTCCTGGTAGCAAACAAGGAGATCTGGAACTAGGATGGGCCTCCCGGCTGTCACATCCAGTCCATAAATATATGCCATAAATGTGTCATGTATCACAGATGAGGGACAAAATTTGAAATAGTAATTTTGACTGACAATTAGCCTGGTTCTGGCTTGTCCTGGTGTAATTCAGTAATAGTTTCATGGACTTAGGTGGAGTTACTCCAGTATGACATCAATTTAAGTAAGAAAAACAAATTTGTAGAGGGGTTTTTGCTACCCTCTTTCTCTGCAGACTTACATGTTTTAACCATTAATTATGATTAAAGAGATTATGAATAGAGAGAAAACTCCCTCTATCACAATTAGTGAGAACTCCAAATAGAAGCAAACACCTCAGAGGCAGATTTCATGAAACAAGAGAGCTGTGAGTCCAGCAGGACACTTCCCTCCACTCCTACAACCTGCCTCTGCCTGAGGTGCTCCCTACACTCAACCATGGCGGCTTCTGTGGTTATTTGAGTCAGCTGTTTTTTCACTGCGTTCCCTCCCAGGAACACCCAAGCTCCCTAAACAAATGCTGAATAGGGAGTCTGGTGAGCAGGAGGGGAGCACTCCTGCCACTTCTAGTACGTGCTGGAAAATATGCCAAGGTGATGGATATGATATCTAGTGAGTGCCTTCCGTGTGTGTTCTCATCTTTGCTGGTTATGGTAATGTCTGTGTATAAATAGTAGCTCTCCCTTTTTATATCCTGCTCCTGCCTGATTCACTCGATGATGCAGTGCCAGTGACGTTTGACTCACTGCCATGGTGATGTTTCATAAACATTGGATTGTGACATCTGAATGAATCAGGCTGGAGGAGGAGGAAGGGCAAGCCCTGTGAGAGAGCAGCACCTGAGCCAGCGTTGGCCCCTGTCCGCAGATGAAGGAAATTAGCACAGGGATGTTGTGACATTCTAAAGGACCAAGAAGAGAGCAAATCCATTAGGAATAATAGGAGACCACTGTGTGTGGGGGGCAAGTCTGCTAAGAAAAACTTCTGTATCACGGGTGTGAGTCAAAGACAGTGTTGGGAGGTCTGCTAATAAACACTGAGAGAACACTCTGAATACTTTCTGCTGTGGAGAAAAAAATGTAATGGAAGCTTTAGGAAAACTGGGACCCAGGTTTTATTTATGCCAATAGGCATAAGCAAAAGCTTATTTCAAGACACAAAGAGAAGGAACCAGAAAAGTCAAAAAGAAAAGAAGGATGTGAAAGACTGACTTCCAGGCTGAAAGCATTTTTGGTTGTGTTGTGAACATGCTTCTAGCTCTGAGTCTGATTACACCTATGTTTAGGGGGTACCATCAAGTGGTAATGGGATAATCTGGAAGTGTGTCTGGATGCAGTGTGCATGGGGAGGGGCCTCTGAGTGTGACCCACAAAACAAGATGCAGCCCGTAGAAAGATCTGCTGGCTATACAAAGACAAAGGACAAGGATTCAATTCCTCTTCTTTGCTGGATTTGGAGCACTCTGATGAGCTCATGCCTCTCCTTAGCTGTACATCCCACCTGATGGCTTTTTGTTCGTATCTACTTACAGATAGATGAGGAGATCTTGCTTTTAATACAGGATGAAAAAATGTGTGGTGACAGTGTGCTGATGTTTAGTGGTTGGGATATTCATCCATGATGAGGGAGACTTTTCTTCAGTGGTAGCACACTGACTACTATTCCCCACCTCCTGTCAAGGCTAAGCTAAAGAGGGTACATTATCCTCTCAGTGTCCTTCATTTCTTTGCTGGTATGAGACAACTATTTGTAGTTGTTCCACATTTCGAGAATATTTGTATATTTTACAAATTATTCTTTCTGGCTGATTAGATCAATTATTTTTATATAAAACTACAGAGATTTCCAAGAAAGACTCAGATCTGCCCCAGAAGAGTTTGAGTCCAGTGCCTGGGGCTCTGTGGCAGACTGAGGGATAATGCTTCACCTCCTTTTAGGCAAAGGAGAGAAGTGGCTTGGAGGAGGAATGTTCTGGCTTCTGAGCTATGCATGAGAGCAAACTAACTTGCTGCAACATTTCAAAGAAACTCATAGACATGAGGTGTAGGTACCTGGGCTGTTTCTTGTCCTAGGTCACAGATGGAGAGAAAAACGTTCAGAATAGAGAAGTGAGAAAGTAGTGGAAGTTGCACAGATTTAGTGTTCAGAGGGTTCATCTTGTAATGAGCCGATGGAGTCACAATCAGCCTTAGCAGAAGCTTGCAGGCTGAGCTTTGCTCTTGTTAAACACTACAATAAAAAATAATCTGAAGCAGACTCTTCACCATTGTTAGTGACCTTTAAGAATGTGTGATAGCTGGGGAAGGATACAGAAGACTAGGAAAAAGCATCTATTTTTTTAACAGTAGAACGCAAAAGCAAAAATTAAAATCAAAAGGGAACTTATCAGTCTATCTTCATTTCTTGGAGAAAGAACTTCATAGTCAAATAAACTGAGAACACTTGAAAAAGCTGAAAAACTGAAAGATATCAGAGATGAATGTACAAATGCTCAAGGAGATGAATATTAGCTAGCATATCTTTGTCAATAAATTTTCATGTCAAAACAGGCACATTTTTATGTGATATGAAGCAAACTTTGGGAACAGAGGAAAAGCAGTAAGTGTCATAGAAGCAGTAAGAGTGATGTGAAACTGTTTCAAACATCACTTTCATTAGTAACCAAGAGGATATGATTTTTATGGCACTTTATGAGACAAAGAACTGTTTGAAAAATGCCTTCAAAGAGCTTTTATCAATGGCTGACTGTTAAGAAAAGGAAGCTGATATTAAATACTCAGGAGGTTTTTCCTCTAGATCTGATTCTGTTCATATTTTCCATTCCTATATCTCTAATTAAATATTGAATGTGGTTATTAATTTGTAGGTGATATGGACAAGGACACTGGAGGACTGGGCTCAAATTCAAGATGATCTTGATAGCTGCAAAAATAATCAAGAAAATTCTAGGGCAAAATTCAAAGGAATAATTACATGGTATTTCTCTTTGTCAGGGTCATTCATCTATACAAGGAGAGAACAGGAAACAATAGTGAAGTATCTGCATTCTCTGCATGAATCACAAACTGAGAATTTCATCCTGCTACCAAATTAAAAAAAAAAAAAAAAAGCGGCTAGAGTGTGGAGTTAGAAGTAAAAGTATTAACTGATCTTTCAATTTCACTTTGCATTGATGAATTTCGTTCATAGTTATGGGACCATATTTTCAGAATGCTGCAAGAAGGAAACAGCTGGGAGGAAACATCAACAGTGATCAAAGGACCAGAGAGAGAATAACCCATGAGGAGAGATAAACAGAACCACAGTTATTAAGGTAAAGAAGAGAAACTTGTGGACAAGCAGGGAGAAGGAAGGACAAGCCTTAGAGGCTTACTTCCAAGAGAAAGGGACTATTTTATTCTTCATGACTGCACAGGAGAGAAGATATAAAGGGCCTAAAATACAGTACACAAGATTTAGGTTACATCTTAAGAGACATATTCTAATGGTAAGGAAATCTAGTAGTATAGGCTTGTCAAGGAAGGATGTTGAGTTCTCATCATTAGAGATTTTAATAGTGTAAGATGAAAATGTAACTACCACAGATATAGCTGTTTGTTGGGCAGATGATTCCTAGAACATTTCCATCTTCTGTGATCCTATGTTAGTTATAAAGCAGAGGTTTAATCCTGCTTTTCTTCAGTATTAAACCACTTCAACACAGAGGAGGTAAAGATTGAGTGAAATTATTTTAGTGTAAAATTATTTTAGGCAATTTTTCATTCATTTCTTTGATTCCTTCTATCACGCAAGGGTATATCCAGCTTTTTAGATAATGCTGAAGCTGGGAGGCATTCCAGTAGCAAGAGAAGATGGGACTTTCTGACAATCCTAATTTCTGTTAAGATCATGGTATAACCTTTGCCAAATTACCTGCATTCAGAGTGAATATGCAACCATGCTATGCAGGCAGGGGAATGCCTGGAGCAACTGTCTATGAAACTGTATGGAAGCGAGAAGTCTGAAAATCAAAATATGGGCTCTGCCACCTTGTGAGATAGTTTTCTTACCTTGTATCTTTAGACATAAATTGTTGCCAGAAGTACAGAAGTTCTGTTGTTCTGGGTCTTCTTTGATGGTTGCTAAACTTGCCACATGTACTCATTTAATTCATGTTGGGAACATGGATCTTTTCTTAAAGCAAAAATGATATGTCCTGCTCTTTGTCCCCTTTGAATAGGAGATCATAGTCCAGCTGTCTGTGTGTGATAGTTCACTGTAAACAAAACCTGGTCTGTGGTCAAAATCAGAATCTGGATTTCTCCGTCATTTATAAATGTTTGAGTTTTGCAAATGGTCCTCTGAGTCATAAAAATAAAATATGAATATCGGCTCACTAGTCTACCACCCTAGTGATATTCACAGTCAATTCATAATCTTTTATAAGGCATATCTGGTCAAATCAGAAGTCCATGCTAGAATAACCCCCAGAATAAAATCTACTAGAGTAAACACAGCAACCAGTGAGAAGATTGTCACAGACTAAAGAGGGCTTTCATTCAGAACCTCATGATTTTCAAAAAAACCCCTGTTTCATAAATTTCAGGTTTCATAATTTCATCCATTCCATATGAAGAATATTTCTTATATAAATGAATAAATAGTTTCTGAAAATACCATCTATTCATATTTACATTATTAAAGTTTGCTTAGTTGTGAAAGAAATTGTTGAACTGTCAATACGATTGCCACCTGCTTTCTCTTTATAGAAATTTGCTAGGGCAAACACAACAAGAACATAATGCGTTTTTCCTGGTATTACATGGCCTGTAGGAGACTATGCAATACACCCAATATGCTGCAGCACACTTGAAATCATTGCTATATTGTTGTAGGGTATGGGAAAAAATTTGGCATTATGTCATATTCACAGAATACCACTCAAGATACTCACCTACTCTTGCTGAACTCTAAGAGGGGTTTTTTCACAGTCTTCCATTACGTAAGCTCTACTGAATGCCAGGCTACTATCCTAAAAGTAGGGCAGTATTTTCTTCAAACAATTTTTTCAGGGTGGCCCATGGAATGGGTCTCAGAAACTCCCTACTTTATGGCATAAGGTCTATCCTTTGCTGATCAGAAGTTATGACTCATTTTTTCTGAAAACTGGGAGTCACTACAACCAGTGCTGTGAATTCCCATCAATCTCTTACAGTCATCCATGAACACATACATTAATTTTTTCTCTTATCCTGAAGAAAACTTAAGCGTTGTGGGCAATCATATGCTCTCCTTCAATATGAGATTAAAGAATTTTTTGAACACTGACTTTGCATGAAGTTCCTGACATGCATGAAAGTCCTTTGTATTGGATTAAGGTTGGTGTAGTCCATAGATGCTTATATACTTGATAACCTACAGAGACTGCTGAGATTAATTTGTCAGTAGTAAGGTTATATAAGCACAAAGTTGGTAAATGAGCAAATAGACAAATTGGAAATACAGTCCTTAATGTAATGTGCTTCACACTATAGCATGTATCAACATGACAAATGATAAAAGAACCAAACACTCACAGGAGTGGATGTAAGGAAAGCAAACAAATGCTTTATCAGCCAGAGGCTTTTTTAACCTGAAAATAGTTATGGTCACTGATTTTCTTACTTGTTGTCTAACAAGCAATAAATTAATTTTCAGTGATGGTGTACTTATGTAGACTGATGTTTGGTGCTACTGGTCTTGTACACAGTGTCCCAACTTGGTCTGGGACTCTTACCCAGACAAGTCAGGGACATCCAGACATGGTTCAGCTTTTGAAAGGTCACCTTCTGTCTCTGTCCCGTGATATTATGTGTGGCAAGAGAACTCTGTCGTCTTGTAGTCTGTCTGAATGTACTGAAGGCAGCAGAAAGCGACCCCCACATTGCATAACAGGAAAAAGCTGAATTAAGTGCTTAAGATGGCCTAGCAGAAGTCACGCAGATTTTTCTTAAGGACTAAGAGCATTCTTTCCTGGAAAAGCAGAGATTATTCGAGAACACTATTAAGCATCTTGCTTTCCCAGAATCATCACGCTTGGAAGACAACTACAGGATCATTCGACTCAACTGTTCTCCCAGCACTACCACTGCAATCCTAAACCACTAAATTATATTACTCAGTGCCAGATCCAGATGACTCCTGAACACCTCCAGGGTGACTCCACCACCTCCCTGGGCAGCCTATTTCAGTACCTGTCCACCATAACAATGAAAAGAATTTTTCTAATATCTAATCTGAATCTCCCCTCTTGTCTCAGCTCAAGGCCATTTCCTCTGGTCCACTGCAGATGTGGCAGAAGAGACCAGTGTCCACCTCACTACAACCTTCTTTCAGATAGTCGTGGAGAGTGATGAAATCTTCTCTGAGCCTCCTTTTCTCTGGACTAAAAAAATCCCAGCTTCCTCAGCTGTTCCTCATAAGATACGTTTTCTAGACCTTATTGCCCTTCACTGAACATTTGCCAATACCTCAACGTCCTTTTAAAAGTGAAGGACCCAAAGCTGAACACAGTACTCAAGGTGCAGCCTCACCAATGCCCAGTACAGGGGAATGATCACTTCCTTAGTCCTGCTGGCTACACTGTTCTTGATACAGGCCAAGATGCCATTAGCCTTCTTGGCCACTTGGGCACAGTTCTGGCTCACACTGAGCTGGCTGTTAGCCAGCACCTCCAAATCCCTTTCTGCCAAACAGCTCTCAAGCCACTTCTTCCCAAGCCTCTAGTGTTGCATGGGGTTTTTGTAACTCAAGTGCAAGATCTGAAGCTTTGCCTTTTTGAATCTCATGCTGTTGTCCTTAACTCACGTGAGATCCTTCATTAATCATTTGGGTAAGAGCAAATCAGCTTCAGTGTGTGTGTGTGTGTGTGTGTGTGTGTGTGTGTGTGTGTGTGTGTGTGGCAAAGCCAGAAGCCTGAAGCTGCATGGTTCACCTTGGAGTACATGGCAGACCTGCTGCTATGACCAGGCTGGCCACAGAGTTCATGGCCCAAGATGGCCCAGGACCATGTGGCTGCCTGTCAATCAAGGAAGGCCTGCCCACACCGCATCCCCTGGAGCTCCTGGTTGACTGCAACAGCTCTCACTTTGGCTAGGAGGCCATTGTCTGGTCGGTGGACCAGATATCCCATCTGGGGGGAGTGGCCACAGTAGCCAAACCATAGTTGAGCCCATCCAGGTCTCTCTATAGAGCCTTGCTATCCTCAAGCAGATCAACAGTCCCATCCAACCTAGTGTTGCCCTTAAATTTACTGATGGTGCATTCAATCCCCACTTTCCTGTGGTGACCTGGGATTCAAATGAAGGTTTGTACATATAGCTAGATCTTTCATCACCACATTGAATATAATTGGAAAAATATGTTTTCCCTTCTTCAGATCTAAAGGACGGGCCAGGTAGAGCATATAAATCTTCTGCTTTTGTCTAGTGGTGTAAAAGGATAATGTAAGCCTTATCAATTAGAGCTATAAGCTCAGAGTTGTTTTAACTTACAAAAATTTTGCCCTGAAGAAAATATTCTGCTTTCTTGAGATAAGTAGGCAGGGCTATGCATGTGCAGCTCCTGTTTGAGATCAGAAGATTCAATTTTTCTATCCATTAGGAGTAATGGGGGAAAAAAGCAATTTTTGAACAATATATTATTGTAAAGGCTGTTACATAAGACAGTATGAAGCAATTTGGTTTGGAAGCATTTCACAAATGTGGGGAAGGATTTGCTATACATTGTAGATTGGGTTTTGTAACAGTATTTTTGATAAATTTGTTATGGGATACAACTTGATTTCAATGCTTTCAGAAGACAAACTATCCTAGGAGAAAATGTGGATTTTTTATCAGCTTTTCAGATTCACCTCTGATTCCTTGTAAAGGAAATGAAGACCATTTCATGAAGCACCCATGCTGTTTCTGAGCACCCTCATGCCTTGTACAAACCCTCATGCCTGTGGCTTGCCAACCGAACACCAGCATAATCAATACATTTCTGCCAGATTTTTCACCCCTTTAGGGAATGTCCTTCCCTCAACTGAAGGCTTGTGCCCTTATTTGAGCACATCTGGGTTACAGCAGCTGGATAATAAGCAGGAAGATTCAGTCTCCAGATTATTTCTGAGTGCCAGCCAAAACTTCAAAAGATATAGGTATTTGGCCAGATTCTCACTTAGTCCCTTTATTCTGCTGTTATTTCACTTTATACTGTTGGGTGATGCAAATGGGAATCAGGCCCTTGGCCATTATAAATCTTCTGAATACATCAAAACATGGAGAATGGTAACCGGAGGCCTTGGCAATTAGCACTGTGAGTCTGTCATCTGTTTCTTTGTTCATACATCACAGTCTGTGATTCTTCAGATCCTGTCCAAACAACACCTCAGCCAGGCAATTCACTTGACACACGTTTGTATTTGTGATCCAAAATCCATAAGGGAGCTGCTGAGTTTCAATGTGACTCTTCTGCAGATTCTCTTTAATCTCAATTCTATTATTTCTACTTCCAAAACATCTAAACTTGGAGTATATCCACAGAAGGGATTGCATTTATATATATTGTGTTTAACTCCCTATTCCTCTCTCCCAGAGCTCTGAATATACAGGTGTGACTTTACACCTGGCATGACTTACAATTCTTTCTTTAGTTACACTAACCTTGTGAACATTCAACATGGAATCTTTCCACTCTTTTTTAAATATGATATATTTCTTTTCAATATTTTAGACACTACAGTACATGCAATATTACCAGAAATCCTCTTACCACAGCTGGAAGAAGCAGTATTTTTCCAAGTTAGAGAAAAACACATCTTTGGGACAATTCAATCCAAAAAACCAATTTAATCCAAAGGGATTAAAATACAGACTCACAGAATGGATAAATTTAGAAGGGACAAAAGTGAGTCATCATAGAATGGTTTGGGCTGGAAGGAACCTTAAAGATCACCTAGGTCCAACCCCCCTGCCATGGGAAAGGACACCTTTCACTAGGCCAGTTTGCTCAAAGCCTCATCCAACCTGGCCTTGAACACTTCTAGGATGGGGCATCCACAACCTCTCTGGGCAACTTGTCCCAGTGCCTCACCACCCTCACAATGAAGAATTTCTTCTTAATATGTAATTAAAGCCATTTTCTTTCAGTTTGAACCCACTGCTACTTGTCCTATCACTACAAGGCCACTTCTCTCAGATTTTCCTCAACAGAGAGGTACTCCATCCCTCTGATCATCTTGGTAGCCCTCCTTTGCTTCAACAGATCCATGGTCGTCCTGTGCTGCGGACCCCAGAGCTGGATATGGCTTTCTTGCCTGAACAAAGTAGAGGGAAGAATCACCTCCCTCAACCTGCTGCCCACACTGCTTTTGATGCAGGCCAGGATATATTTGGCTTTCTGGGCTGTGAGTGCACGTTGCCAGGTCATGTTCATTCTCTCATCCACCAGGACTCCAGGACACCCAAGTCCTTCTCATCAGGGCTGCTCTCAATATGTTCATCCCCCAGGCTGTTTTGATACTGGATATTGTCCCAGTCAGGAGCAGCACCTTGCACTCAGTCTTGTTAAATCTCAAGAGATTTCCTTGGGCTCATTTCTCGAGCTTGTCCAGGTCCCTTTGGATGGCATTCCATCCCTCAGGGGTGTCAGCTGCAGCATTCAGCTTGGTGTCATCTCCAAATTTGCTGAGAGTGCTCTTGATACTTTCATCTACATCAATAATGAAGATGTTAAATAACATCCAATGCAGACCCCTGAGGGACGTCCCCTGTCAGAGACATCCATCAGGATTCTGAGCCATTGACCACGACTCTCTGGATGCCGTGGACCTAACAATCCACCCACTGAATCCATCTCTCTCCAATTTAGAGAGTAGGATGTCGCCGAGGACCATATCAAAGGTTTTACAAAAGTTCAGATAAATGATATCTAGTCCTTCCCTTGTCTACCAAATTAGCTACTCCATCATAGAAGGCCACCAGGTGGGTCAGATATCACTTGCCCTTGGTGAAGCTGTACAGGCTGTCCTGAATCACCTCCCTTTTCTCCATACCCCTTAGCATAACTTCTAGAAGGATCTGTTCCATGCTCTTCCTAGGAACACAGGTGAGGCTGGCAGGTTGGTAGTTTCCAGTGTCCTCCTTTCTAACTTCTTAAAAGATGGTTACAATGTTTCCTCTTTTTGAGACACTTGGAACTTCGTCTGACTGCCATGACTTTTTAGGTATCATGGCAATTAACTTGGCATCAGGACTCTGGAATGCTTCTCATAGACGTGAGTGTGTTCAGTTTCCTCAGGAGGTCATGAACGTGATCTTTACTTACAATAGGAAGCATTTTTCTCACCTAGTCTCCATCATGATGTCCAGCTACTCAAGAGGTATGGGAAGAGGGGTTATCATTGAATACTGAGGCAAAAAAGTTGTTGAGTACCTCATTCTTCTCCTCATGCACTTGTCAGTTTTCCAGTAATGTTTTTTCAGTTTTTTGCAGCATCTTCCTTTACCTTCCTTTTCTTGTTGACATACCTGTAGAAGCCCTTCCTTGGTATCCCTTGCCAAGTTCAGTTCTAGCTTCACCTTGGCCTTCCTCACTTTATACAACTAAACATTATGCCTATACTCTTCCCAGGTTACCTGTCTTGTTTCTACTGAATTTGCTTCTTTCCCTTTAGTTTGACTAGCAGTTCCTTACTCAGACATGTTGGTCTCTTGCTTTCCTTGTCTGATTTCTTGCTCTCGGGGATTGTTAGCTCTTGTGATGGAAGACTTTCTTAAAGATCTGCCAGGTCTGTTCTGCTCCCTTGTCCCTGAGGACAGTCTCCCAGGGGATCTTACTGACTATGCCCTTGAAGAGCTGAAACTTTGCTTTTCTAAATTTCAGTGGCTTAATTTTACTCCTTACCTGATCCATATCCCTCAGGATGGCAAACTCCACATATGCATGATTACTGCAGCCCTGCAGATGAAGCAAGAAGGATTTGTCAATTTGGCTCTATTTGATCAGGCAGCCTGTAGTAAACACTGACTACAAGGTTCCCTCTGTTACCTTGGTCTCTGACTCTTTCCCACGGACTTTTGAACTACTCATTGTTCTTCAGAGACAACTTTGTATTCAATCCACCTCTTGATGTAAAGGGCAACCTCTCTGCCTCTCCAGCCTCTTCTGTCTCTTCTGAGAAGCCTGTAGTCATTGATAGACACAGTTTAGTCATGGTCACAGTTCTTGAAAATCTCCAGTGAGGGAGGTGGAACTTCCTGTGCATCAATTTCTGCCTGTTGCCTCTAGTTCTATTGCTTGGAACCACTGAGGAGAGCCTGGCCCCATCCTCTTGACACCTTCCCTTCAGATACTTCTTTACCTCGATAAAAGTTCCCTCTTAGTCATCTCTTCTCAAGGCTGAACGGGCGCAGCTCCCTCAGCCTTTCCTTGTAAGAGTGGTGTTCCTGCCCCTTAATAATCTTTGTAGGCCTCTACTGGACCCACCCAGGAGCTTCATGGCTCTTTTTTACTGAGGAGCCCAGAACTGGACACAGCACTCAAGAGGCAGCCTCACCAGGGATGAGGAGAGAGGCAGGATCACCTCTCTCGACCTATTGGCAGTGCTGTTACTAATGCACCTCAGGATGTCATTGGGCTTCTTGGCCACAAGGGCACACTGCTGGCTCATGGACAGCATGTTGTTCACCAGGACCGCTAGGTCCTTCTCTGCAAAGCTGCTTTCCAACACAATTTAACTGAAAGCTGTCTTGGCCTGTTAACCCCACACCAGGAAAACAGCTGATATGTCTTAGCATTTGTATTTTATTCCAGTATCACCTAGACTTTGTGCTAGTTCATATCTTATGTACTACTAAGTTACACTGAAAATTAAAAGCCATATTCCTTCCCATCTTTAGCACCTTGCTAAGGTCAGCAAAGGAAACTGCTTGCTTTTCTAGTGATATGTGTGCCCAAACACAATTCAGAGCATCCAGCAGGCTGTTCCAGAGGTTTTCATATGGTTCCTGGTACTGCCATGGGTAGTTTGCTGGTGCCTGCCTTGCTCTGACAGCTGACCTTGCCATTCTCTTTACTAGTGAAATGAGCATAGGACAATCAAAGGGAAGAAAAAGGTAAGTAAGACAATTTTATATCTATTGAAGCCTTTTTACAGTGAGGAGTACAGTCCTTGTCTTTCTCTAAATCTTCGAAAGGGGCAGGTCATCTTCTAAAGAAGGGAGATTTGGGCCCTTCACACTTGAGACCACAGATACCCAGGCAAGCAGCCATCTGCAGGTCCCTTTGTGATGTGTCTTGCTGCAATGTTCAGATCTGAGGTGCACTGGTGGTGCTCTAACTTCTGCTGCTGGCAATTTTGGAGCAATAAACTGTGAATTCCTCCCTATCCAAATGGGAAGACTGCACAGGGCCTGTACACTGTGCCCTCTGATGCTGAAATCTTCTAACTCCTTTTAGGATGCTATCCTGACCAGCTGAGACCAATTTCACTTCGTGCCCATTGCTGCTGTGAGTATAACACCATTCTTGGGAAAGCCAAAGCACAATCCAGGTGGTGTGGGATAACATATATGCTTCTGGATCTCCCTAACCACGTGTTTCCTATCATACAGATCTTCCCACATCAGTGAGAGTTTAGGTCTTGGAAGGCTTCATGTCTGGTGCTGGGAAATATCTCTAATTACAAACCAAACTGCTACAATTCCTGAAGGCAGAGTTATGTGCTTCTACAAGGCAGGAACACATTACAGATAGGAGACAGCAGTGGAAGAAATTCACTTTCACATCATTCATAACGCATGTGAGTGGAGCCTTTCCTGGAGTTTGGGTAGGAACTCTGAGCCCAAGGCTTGCAGAATTCAACAGCATTAGGATTATGAACTAAACTCCTTTGAAATCAATGGTAATCTTTGCTATATTGTGAGGGTTTTTTAAAGCATTTGGATCACTTCTCTGTGTTAACACTTCTCCAGAAGCAATCTTCCCATCTTCACAGAAGGGAGGATTTCTTTTTTCCAGCTCCCTTTGTTGCCAGATGAAAACAAATTGGATTTATGTTTCTCTCTAAAGGCCACAGAGAAGCCAAGTCATTTGAAAGGGGAAAGCAAAATAACTTGCACAAAGAAGTGTTTTTAATTAAAGAAAGGTTTTGAAGTATTGCATAAAGAATCATTAATTGTCCCAGCAATTGTGGGATATTACATCCGTATGGAAGTTATTTGCTGTCATTTAAAGTCTATGGTAGGCTATTTGCTCTGGGCTTTTTTGTTTTATTTTTGATCCCCCCTCTTCTTTTAGAAGAACTAAATAAAACTACCTCAAGAAGAGGAATTTTTCTATTTCCTGTTAATTTTCATCTTCCTTTTTTTTTTCCTCTCTCTTTTTTTTTCCCTCTTAGGGCAGAGAATTCTAATGATCACATTTTACCTCATACATCCTCCCACCTGCTCCCTTACAAAACTCTTGCCAAAAAACCTGTTTTTTAACTTGAAATAGTAACTCATCACTAATTAAGTCAGAGCAGAAGTTATGATTCTTTTCCACTCTGCTTTGGATTGTATATTTCTAAGTATAGCCCTTTTTCTCCCAAAGGACACTGTAGAAGTTGACACTCCCTTAGGGAGATCAGGCTACTCCAGACTGCACCTGCAAGGAAGTATAAAATAGTGAAACATGGCAAAACCTTACTGATTCTTCCTCTCTGACCAGAGGATGACTCAGATAAATATATCTTCTATAGTCCCTGCTTGTCCCAGGAGCAAAATTCCCAAGGCAATATAGAGACTCTTACACTCTACATTGTATGCTCAGGGCTAATTGTACGGGAGGTTTATCCCCGCCACCCAGAAAAAGCAATTTTCAAAGGTGGGAATACCAAGGGCAGTATCACTTAATGGAAAAAAATATATGGGCTGGCTAGATTAACCTTTAAACTTTGAAGCGTCCTCTACACAACCCACATCTATTTTTGATCTACAGGTGTATTCACATATCTATAAGGGAACACAGGGTACTTGAGAAAGAGTCTAGTTGCATTTAAACATTTTTAAAATTGAAAATTGGCTGAATGGCCACAAAACATTTTAGAAATCATCCAACTGGATGTTTTTATGTTCCTTTCTCCACCTGACTCAATGCAAGTGATACTGTTTTAATTTTTCACTGGGAACTTCTAAGGTATGTATGCCTGCTGTGGTGGTTTAGCACCACTATATTAACTAGGGGGCACTCTTAATAGTGACGAGAAGAATGAACAGAATTAACAACAGAGAAAACACTTTATTTGTCTGGAGCTCGACTAAAGAAAGACAATAGTTTAAGGGAACTCCAAACTTAACACAGAAAAAGCACCCAACAAAAACCACGAAAAGGGAAAGGAAAAAAAACAAATAAGGAAACTGCTTTTGAAGGCCAGGCAGGCTGACCAAAGACAAGCAGTGGGAATGGAGAGCCACTTCCTTCTTCTCTCTCCCTCTCTCTGGTGGTAGCCAACTCCCAGCCCTTGAAGTCTCTGAAAAACACAACACAGTGAAAGGTTCTCCCCCCCCAACCCGGGATGTTATTTGGGGAAGCTTTCAACCTGCAGCTGTGCTGGTGTGGCTCCAATGCCGATGGAGGTGGGCTGAGTCAAGCCACGAGGCCTGGGAGTAGGAGAAGGGGAGCCGTGCTGCTGCTCTCCAGCTT
>VXBA01000620.1:233552-265444 GCA_013399895.1 Serilophus lunatus
CCCCCCCCCCCCCCCCCCAAGACCCCGCCAGTACCCCCCCTGCACCCCCCTCCCCTTTCAAACCCCTACATCTGCACAGAATGGTCAATGGGTATAAACTGACTGAGGCTTCCAGCTACTTATTTGGGTTTGTGCCAGTCTAAGGGGCTCAATAACTCCTGTGTTCTGTGTAGCCTGAGAATGAAGATACCTAATGTGTCCCTGGAAATTCCCCTTCAACCTTGCAAGACCATTTCTCTTTTCGATCTATCACAGGGCAAGTACTCCAGAGAAGAAGGAAGATTGTTTTTGTTAGAAGTGAAACCATGTTTTATACAATTCAAATCTTCCTGCAGTTCTGCACTGAAGCTGTCTGGGATTTAATTTAATGGGAAGTTTGCCATCACTTTTATTCATTGGCTAGGATAAAAATTTATCTCAGGTGAAAAGGTGACTTCTGTTCCCAACAATATTCCTTGCACCAAAGAGTTAAGTCATTGTCAAGGTGAAGGTGAGTGTAAGGCACTCATCACAAAACAGCCCCACCAGAACCTCAATCAATGTTTTCCGCACCAGTCAGTAGTGCAAATCTTTCTGAGAACCATATACACATCTGTTCCAAGCTGTCTGGTGCTTATCTGAAAGAAGAGAAGGAATACTTACTTTCCATATGGATTTGTAAAACTGTTCCAAATTAATTAAGACTGGTTTTATAGCAGGCTTTATGGAAAAAAATAAGCAATTAATATTAAACATCTTGATTTTTTAAGTACAGCTTTCCTGTATTATATGCTGTAAAGGAAGCTGTAGGAATCTGGTCTGGGCAAAACCATAGTATATCCTGAGATAAAAATCTGTGCTCAGAAAATGATTGGCTACAGCTTGCTGTCAATGTGCACCCACTGAGGCTCCACACTTTTGTCTGTTGTGGATCTGGGACTATTCAGCATTTTCGCAGACTATTATACTCTGGGAGTCATCTACTGAATTTATAATTAATTAATAATAACATCCATATCGTTGCACA
Organism: Serilophus lunatus; assembly: GCA_013399895.1. Lineage (NCBI taxonomy): Eukaryota > Metazoa > Chordata > Aves > Passeriformes > Eurylaimidae > Serilophus > Serilophus lunatus. The sequence continues at coordinate 234,559 of VXBA01000620.1, forward strand.
GACAGCTGTTAACCAGCAAACAGCTGCATTGCTGGCTGGGAGGCAACTGCTGTGTGGAAAGTTCTGTCCCTGCATGTGCTAGCAGGAGCTCAGAGGAGTCCCTGAGGTGCAAACTCTCTCTGGGAGAGTGTGGCAGTAACAAACTTCATGCAAATGGGTTATAAATTCACTTATCCTGGAACATTTTCAATCCTGCTGTCACATATTCAATAATGCTTCCATTTTATTTTTCTCTTCCGAAGATGCTTTATGCTGTTGGCAGGAATGACAATGATTCCCAGTGCTCTGATGCCTTTCAACTTTTCATCCTGAAAACTTTTGCCCTTCCAAAGACACCCTCTTTTGGCTCTTTGTTCCCATCACGTATTATTCCCTTCCCTCAGAATATCAGTTTTCTTCCACTTTGTCACTCCTTGTCTTAAATAATATCTAAATGACATAATTATTTTGGCTTGATTTTCCTACTTTTTTAACCTTTCCCTATTATGTATTGCTTTTTGTTCAAGCCTCTGAAACAGTTCTTCTGTTCTTTCAGTTCTGTTCTTTCTCTGAAACTTTCTCCTTATGGGCTTTTTGTGATGTCATAAGGCAGAAAAATCCAAGGAGTACTAGTCTGTCTAAAAAGGGGTGCAGTTTTGTGCTAAATTTCTTCATTATTTGGTAGCAAAAGTTTCAAAGAGATAGGGCTGACTTTTCATAGGATTTAGGCATTGCAATTCAATAGCATTTAATTTTAGATACCCCATTATATTTAAGGTGAGTAATATACAGTAAAGGAAATTTCAGGAATTTCTACATATGCATGGGAAAGTTTCTGAGACTGAAATTGAGAGTACAGAAGCCTAATTGATTTTGAAAGGATGTTGTTGGAGTGGCTAACATGGAACATGTTCAGCCAATTGACATAATTAAACCTTACCTGCTCTCCACTATCTTCTCAGTCCAATGCTGGGGCCTGTCACTTACAGTGAATACAACACGAACAGCCGAGTTCTACCATAAAGCATCAGCTCAAGTTAAGTGCCATGATCACTTTTTTCAAGGAGCAAATCATTGATATCCCTTCATACCTAGAATTGAGCTACCTGACTTACTAAGGTAATTTCCATTTCTGTAAGCATGCAGACAACTGGGAAGAGGATCGGGTTTCCTAAATAATCATTAGATGTAGAAATGTCTCCTTTCCCCTTCTTTTGTACAACCTCTTTGTTTTAGGAAACTTTCCCCTATCTTTCTTAAATACTCCATGAGGTTATAGACACTCTAATAATTCTGGTAAAGTTGTTACAACCTTGTAAGAAAGTCTTAGTTATTTTGAGAACCAGAAAGCGAGGCTTTGTGATTTTTTATTTTTGCTAACAAATTCTGCTTGCTTTTTTTTTTTTTTTTCTGAATAGCCACCAGGATGGGACCAAAGGCCCTATTCAGGCACAAACCTTACAATATTATACCAAGTGGCTCACTAAAGCAGGGACTATTTCCATAGCACCTGGTAAGTGGGCCAAATGTAATTCTACGTGAACTTACTTACTCCTAGCTGAATATTTATTTAGTCCTCAGGACACAATCATTCAAGTGGAATAGCCTGGGCAGAAGAAAGTCCTACATCAACTTCCTCCAACCATTCACATCATGGCTTGTCAATTTATTTTTATTTTTTTTTGTGGGTGAAGGCACATATTTTTGCTTTCCTGACTTGCATATTCTGGATGAGGGCATGAACTACTGAGCAAAGAGGATTGAAGGCAGCTTAAATGCACAGGTCATGAATCTGATTTGGATCCACCCTGAGAATGGTGACAGAATTACTCTTCTGGTGTTACATGGGCTATATGTGAGATAAATACCGAGGAAATTGTAGGTGTCATAAAAGCATAACCTCACACATGTCCAATATGTTAGCAGGTACTCAGATAATATAGACCTCAACAGGTCTATCCTGAGATGTCTTAAATATCAGTGATCACCAGGGTCAGACAGCAACCTACCTATGAGTCTTTCATGTGTAACCTAAGCTCCATATTAAAGAAATACACCCTCCCCCTCAAAAAAAAAAAAAAAGAAAATATCTGATCCTGACATCATTAACATCTAGTTCCTCTTATTTCCCCCATACTAATTCCTTGGGCTACACTGACGTTATGGGCAATGAAACACTTGGTATACTTAAATCGAAGACAAATAAGGAAAGAATGCTGAAAAGAGTGCAAAATTTGTGATGGTGGGGGTGGATGTTAGTGGCCATTATTATACTTCAGAGATCAGTTTTTTGGTCCTGTTACAAGCACACAGGCAAAGTGGTGCTAAGTGTTCATTAAAAAATTCTACAGGCTGGCATGGGTGAGGAAGGATGTGGAAAAAAGCCTTTTTACGACATTATTTTCTGTGATGACATATTTTACAGTAAAACTTCCCAAATCCAACCTTTCTAAGTGATGCACTCTCAAAAGGGTGATCTCTTTGTCCTATTCTTGATTTCTTTGTGTTAGAGTTCAACCAATGTTTCATAGTTATAGGAAGAAAGCTGGACATGTCACCCAGGGATGTGTCCTTCCCATACTGGAAAATAAGGCATAAACCAAGAGTGACAACTCTCACTTCAACTCTTGCCTGAATGCCTTTTCCTTCCTCCTTGTAACCCAGGGAACAAGGTCTGTGCTTCACAATTCAACTTCTTGCTGTTTTTCACTCCTCTGAGCCCAGATTTGCAGCTTTTTTCCCTGCTTCAATAGAAGGAAAAACAAGGGAATCAAAGGTAGTGGTAAAGTTTATCAAAAGTTTAATATATATTTCATTGTTTCTTTCGCTGTAGTCTTTAGTTCAACATGCAGGAACTTAGATTCCTTTCTAGCCTCTACTTTTCTATTAAATTTATAGGAAATTTGCAATGGGTTCAAAATTGAGGAGAGATATGGAATGTAATAGTATCAGCTTTTTTCTCTTAGGAAACTATACTTAGAAAAACATAGTCAATGAAAATAAAAAGAAGTAATCAAATTTGTTTTTTCCTTTTTTTTTTTTTGTTCTGTGGCACATAGTTGGCAATTGTGGCATGTTATTTGAAAAGTCTCTTATTTTATAATGTACATATAATTTATATGGTGAACAAAATAATATATTAACACACTTTTGTGACATTTTCTGTCCTCTTTCTGAAAAATCACAAAAAAAAATAGTGTGTATTTAAAATTTTTCAATTAAAGAAATGAGAGTGCACATAAAAAACCAACATAGAAACCTTAATGAAAGATTTTTTTATAATTTTTATATGATATAACTAGGAAGGCAGGAAATTACTTGAGAAAGAGCTTTCTCCTTCTGCGCCTGACTCCTCTAAGGGTTCAAATCCTACATGACATCGCTGAAGCTTACTCATATGAGAAACAGCTGCAGTTTAACTGTGGAAATTCTGCCCTCTCTTTATCTGGGAAGTGAGTTTTGGTTAACTGCTTGCAGAAAAGAAAAGAGAAAATTCACAATTTTAACTACTGTTATTGAAAGGCAATATGGGGAAATACAGGACAATAGCTCAACTCATGAAAATAGGAGAAAGTATGTCAAATTTCATATTTAATTTGTTTCTGTACTGAATATGGACAAGGCACACTTTAGCAGTTTTTTAAATGTTCAATATGCAGAGTATTAATGAACAAGTATGAGCAGGCTGTGCTTTGATTAAGAGACACAGGAATGCAGAAGATGGCAATGAAAACCTAACTCATGAATTCAGTGCTTTCACAGCCTGCCTTGTAAGTAATACTTAAATAAAGAGGCACTCTAAAATTGTTTCACCAGAAAAGGCTTTCTTATCCAGGAAAGATGGTTCTACAACACTGCTGTTAAAAATGTACTGCAAGGAAGATTGAAAAAAGGACATGGATTCTAAAATTTTAAGCAATCTTAAGAGCAGAGTTATCATATCTTCAGCATTTTCAATGATACAAAAGTGTGTGTTATCTGCCTGCAAGCTCTGTAAAACATGCACACATCAGGAATTGTACAATACTTTTTTTGTGGAGATTTAAACAATTTTAGCAACACATAGGTAAGGATTTAGGAGCTAGATGTTTAGGTAGGATTAGTAGAGCTCCCTCAACAGTTTTGAAAGCATATCTCTGTAATAATTTGGAAGTAGTCTGAAAGAAGATATTATTGAAATGCTGAAACGTGCCCCAAAGTGTATTGGTTTGATGGATTGACCAATCAATAACTGCTATTGGTGAGCTCATGTGCAACTATCCCAATTATAAGTTTTATGGGAGAATCCTGAAACAAGCAGCTGAAGACTGTGGGAATTGATCAACTGTTTAAAAGCTGCAGAAGCACAGAACAAAAAGAAGTTGGTCATTTTATGTGTTTGATGCCCTTTTTAAGGGAAAAAAGGGTCCTGTATTTTTCTTGAATTCAAATGAAATGTACTGTCAGTTCCATTGTTTTCATCATGAATGTGAAAACTTTCAAATTGTTGTATTTATTTCTATACTTTCAGTTTTAGTAAAATCTATGTATAATTTACAGCTAGAAATATACCTAAAAATTTATAAACCCAGTAAGTTTTCTCTTTAATAGTGTGCTCACCTCTTTCAGAATTTTTCCTTCATCTTTTCTAGGTTCTTGATCTTTCACCCATTTCTGTACCCATTCCAAGACTCAGTTTGTCACAAGAAGGCTCCATCTCCACCCCTTAACAAGGCCAGACAATGCTCTCTTCCTGAGCAGTTCTGAAATTCTTTGAGGAAAAGAAGATACTGGTTTCGGATTGTTTCAGCCAGCTAATTGCTGTGATGTGGTTCTTCCACTGTGTGTGTCATCTAAAGGTTCCTAAACTGTGTGCAGCCTGGAAGGCTGTGGGTGACTGCATTTTGCTAGCTGAATCATCAGAAACCAAATTATTAATGAACCTGTTGCAGTGTCTGAGAGTTAGACCTTGTAAATATCTAAAAACGTTATTGATGTTTGTGCCTACCTTTGACGGTTTGTAGAGTGTTTTAGAAAAATACCAGATACTAGCAGCATGCATTTCTATATCTCGTAAACAGATTTTCAAAGGGGAAGGGACACTATGTACTTTACTTGATAAAAAGAGAGTCAATTGAAATGTTTCCTCAAGAAATAAAAGGAGATATGGGAAAGGGAAAATCAAGAGGCTGAAAGTTCTCAAATTAATCCTTACAAAAAAAGAAAAAATATATGTGGCAAAGGATACATTAAAATATAATAGCCAACTGGATACATCATAAGGAGGACTCAGGAGGAAAAGCTGCATTTATAAGAGAAACTGTGATTAGACAAGAGAGTTAAATAGAAGCAAGAGATTGTTAACCTTTTCACATTATTGTCAGTAATCCCCAAATGAAGGACATAAACACATACCATCCTGAATTGGAGGGAACATTTAAAGCAATAATGTGATCACTTTGGCTAAATCATGAACACTTTGTTGACCTCAATTACAAAACAGAAGCATACAAAACCAAGAAACCTGGTCAGGCAAATGTACAAAATAAAAAATGAAAGAGAAGGGAGGAACAAAACCAGAAAGGCAAAAAAATGAGATATAATTGGCAAGGGGCATAAGGAATAATTCTATATGCCCGTTAGGAGAAGAAGAAGAAAGACAAAGCAAAGGACAAATCTGCCACCCTCGAGAAGAAGTTATAGCCATGGCCACAACACAGAGGTCAGCTGGAAGGAAAAACAGCAAATAGTAGCAACTATTGGATCCTATAGCAAAGCAGGAGGAGGTGAGAAAGTTCTAGGCCTGGACGCGATTGGTAATGATATCACAATTAAGTTAAGAAAACCCCTCAAAAATCCAAAACCATGTAGCCAAATCTTCAAAAGAGAAAACAAGCTTATCTTCAAAACAGAAAAGAAAGAAGACCAGTGTGCTTTGGACTAGTCAACTGATGTTCAAGTTTTAGAAAAATTCTGTTCTTTGTGAAACAGCTACAAGTTGGATACCAAACTGGTTATAAAATTACACCATAGAAAATATTGCAAATTGTTCACTATTAGGATGCAAGACTGGTATTAAATGGCACATGCAGAAGTCTGTCCTGCATCTATTTCCATTTGATATTTTCATTGAAGATACAGAATACAAAACAGAGATTAAACTTAATAAATCTGCAGAGGATGTGATCCTTTAATGATTCAAAAAACTCCATCCAAGTAATCAAAAACTAAGGGAAAATTTCCACTTGGTGTATTTCTGTTGAAATGGCCTCTTGCATATAAAGATCTGATAAGAGCAACTCATTAGCTAAAAAAAGGATCTGAAAGGATCTTGAAAAAAGGATCTGAAGCTATAGAAGGTCATACAACTTCTACAATTAAAAAGTTTTCTGCTATTGCAAAGCCTTTTAAACACTACAGTGGGCTATACAAATAACACAGGCAGCCTGTAGACTCATGAAATAATCCTCCTGCTGCAGTCAGCACTGGTAAGGCCTCAGCTTTTATTGTGCTCAGTTTGGAGCTTCTCACTTTAATAATCTGAGCTATCTAGATACACAAAAGCTCTAAGAAACATAATTCATAAATGAAATAGAAGACAGAAATACTATTAGGCATGAAGAAAGAATTGAAAAGAAAGCAAAAAAATGGAAAGTTCCAGCTTCTAAGATTAAAAAAACCCCACTGATATGAGTTGCCTAAAGAGTTAGTGGAGTTTCCATCACGCAGGGATTTTGAGTATGTTTAGACAGATACATCAGGACAGCAAAAGAAATAACTGATGCAGTTATTACAGTGAGGAAAGAATTAGATGGCCCATTGGATTTCCTTCCACAAGGCAGTTTCAGAAACTTGGAAACTTGCTGATGATGTCCTTTTGTTTTATAGAACTGGAAATTGGCTGAGTATTGAAAACAAGGATAAAATCTTTGTCACTACGTTGGCCATCAGGAGAAAATATCCTGATTTTTTGGGGTGTGTGGTGGCCCACAGTTGCGTGTAGTGTCAGGTGAAACTTGTTCAGTAAACTGGGGAGTCCCTGTTCTGTAACTAGTCTCTACTGTGTTGATGACTGCCAGTGTACCAGACAGTGAGCTGGTGGAGCAGCTATTGTTAGGACTTACTGTTTTAAATATTTGTGTCTTTAGTACTCTTCAGTTCTCTAGAATTTTGACTTAATTTTCCAAAATTTTTGAGCAACTGTTCTTTTAAATCTTGTATGGAAAACATTGTGTTGGAAAAGTTACCCATGTGATGAAATGAAGCAGCAATTCCTTTATGTCTTTTCACGAACAAAAAATTGTCATTTAGGACATCAATAGAGTTACCTTGGCCAAATTGTCTTACTTCTATTCCCTCTCTTACAAAACTTCCCGGTCTGTTCTCTCTCATTTTGGAGCCTGCAAACATGGGAGATGCAAGACTCCAGTATTGCACAGGCCAGTAAACCTGGCCCTAGTTCCAACCTCTTCTGCATTTCTGCAAGAATACGATGTGGGAACCTCTGTAACCTTGTCTAGTCTTTCTGTCTCTCAGACAGAAAACATGAACATAGGAAATTTTTGTTCCTATTTCTAGGCTTCCCAGGTGTACTCTTTTTTATTAAAAGGCCATCATCTTTTGGGTTAGCTACTTCTCAAATAAATGAAGTGAAATTCTGATTTTATTGAAAGACACAGCAGTTTTTGACTTGACATCTAAGGAATCAGGATAAAATAATTTCTTATTTTTTATAATTGAAATGCCCTTTTAAATATTGTTTCTACAGAGGGAAAAAACTTTGTTATTAAATTCAGTGGGATTATTCATTTTATATTAATCTAATATACCTCAGGGATTTCAGTCAGAATGTGGAAGATAGCTTCTGTCCCAAAGGCTTTTCAATCAAAAATGACAGAAATACACATGTGGGAAAAGAAAAGTGTGCCAGAAAAAAGGAGTCATTCAGAAGCAAAAGAACCAGAGCTGAACATTTAGCTTACTGTTTCCCTATAATTGCTAATCGTTATTGTGGTCATTAATTTTAATTAATTCTCTAATTGCATTTAACATCGCTAATATTCTTTCTTCATTTTACCTAATTGACTGCTAGAATGAGATTCATTATATTTGCCTATTTAATTCCAGAAATCCTAATTTGCCATTAGATTTTATCAGTCCCACCTTGCAATTTCTATTTCATATATTTTGCTCCTTCCTGTTTAGTATCTTTTGTCCCTTACCTACTGCCTAAGGGGACTTTTTCTGATTGTCTATAAAGAATTTCCATTATCCCAATTTCCCTATTACCATAAAAAGACCCTTAACCCAGAGTAACTTTCAGTAAAATTAAATAGGGAAAGTGTTTACAAATTGAAATAGAAATGACATTGTTGCAAATGTCTTGCAGGGAGTAAAAGTAGATGATGAGAAAACTGTTACCCTGCACACCCTAGCACTTCGGAGTATCTTGGTAGTCTCTTTGCAGCTGAAACACTAATAAGACATTATTTTGCTTTCTAGGGAGGGATGGAGCTACTTCTCAACTAACCCCTTAGTCTTTGCTTTCTTGGAAGATGGTGTTACCTTGGATTCCATATTTTCCTTTAAGTGTCATGTTTAGGTATCTCTTCTGATTCAGAATTTCTTTCCTCCTTATTCAGTATTTCTTTTTTACCAGTTCAGTCAGTATCCCCTGAAGCAGTCTGTCAATTTGTTTTGAGGTCAACCTCTCTGTTCAGTGGGGCAATTTGAAAATCCTAAGGTAGTATTTGTTTTCAGACAAAGAAAATTGTAGATTGCATATAAAAGCAGAACCTGTTAATCATGCTTTATGAAATCATATAACTGTGGTGAGAGCACAAAAATTTTGATCATTTTGATGTAACTGCACTTTAGCTCTGTCTGTGACAGGTTTGCTCTCTGTCCTATTTCTTCAACTACTATGATGGCAGAACCTCGTTAAAGAATCTGTGCCCCTCCCGTTTCTATACACTGTTCCACAAATAAGTGCTGATGGCCCTGAGACACATCGTTTGCTCTGTACCTGTCATGGCCTTTACAGGTTGCCTACAGGATCACGTTTTTTTGGAAGTCCCTTAGGCAGATGGGAAAATATATCAAAGATGAAATGGAGCTGAGTAGCTAAAATCCCTCTTCTGACAAGATCCACAAACATCAGTGTGTGTCATGGGGAGTTTTTCCAACAAATTTTCGTGAGCGTTGTGAGCACAGAGAAGATCCAGGGAACTAACTGTAATGTCCATAATTCATCCCAATACCCACCATAATTACTCCATAGTCTGTTGAATAATGTTTAATGTCTGTGGCTTTTTCAGGCTTTATCTGGCACATATAACCTAAATCCCCCATCTGTCAGCGGAGTGCACTTTGTTAAACAATTAATTAAAAAAAGAATCATATTCCTGGGAAATGGAGCCAGTCTTTTTTTTTGGACAGACACAAGGATGGGACTTGTTTTTCTCCAGACTTCTTCTTCTTCAGCTCAGGGTTTAGTGCACCTTTTTTGGGAATCAGAAGAAATGAATTCTGAAACTCTAAATAAGATATTGGCAAGGTGCCATGGTGCATCAGTGAAATTGCTACCTACAAAGGCCAGGAAAATCTGTCTTCATGACAGAAAGATTTGTTTGTGGCTGTGAGGTTTTGTGCTGAATATGTATTGTGGGCAGAGTGGGTGCTTCACATAAAGTTAATTAGAGAAACTCTGTTGTCGAGTCGTGATGTACAGAAAGGACCCCCTTGCTTTCTAAACTCCTCCTTAGAGTAGGGCTTAGGTGCAGCTGGATCAAATCTCAGCCCTACACTTTGTTAATGGTTTATTTCTAAAGGTGTTTATATAGGTGTAATTGAACCTTAGGCAAACCTAATATATTTATATAAATATATGATTAATTGATTACATTAATTATATTAATTATAAAGATTAGGAAAAATAACTTAATCAAAATTATTTGTGACACAGTGTGTATACCTATAGCTACTAATATAATTGCACTGTTTTTAAAGCAATATTGAAGCAATTATATTAGAGCTAGCAAAAAAAGTAATTCCATACATTTTGATATTACTCTCTCATACCAACAACTGTGGGCAAATGTCTGTCACTCAGCCTCAAGGAATAACCTTGAGAGGTGTTCCCATTCAAAGGAAGGATCTCTACACACCTTAGGGCAGTCTGCGAGAAGTTCTCTGTGAGCAGAAGTGAGATTGGTCTTTTAGAGTGTAAAGTGATTGACTGTGTCTTACGCATTTTTCAGATTACGTGTTATCAGACGTAATCAGCAAAATATGCTTTGTGCTGAAAAAGTTGTTAGCAGTTCTTTAGTTTCTTTTGCTAGACACTCCTGACTCTCTATTCTGTATCAGGCTCTGTACATCATTGCTGCTCCCAGCCACAGTCAGGGAGCATGTCTTGCATGCCCTTGTGATGGATCTAATAATTTGGTCAAACTAGTTCCAGCATTTTTCAACACTAAGAACAGCAGGACCTTGTTGCTTAATGTTATTACTTAACAGCAGACCCTCCTTGCTTAGGCCGTCATCAATAAACTTCAAAGACAAATTTCAAGCTGCTACATCCCCACTTAGGCACTGTTATAATATGCTAAATGCCTATGCAATTTTGGAGGCAAAATTTTACTTGCTTCTTTCTTTTTAAAATACCTAGAATATAATTGAGGCCTTCGTGCAATATGGTCCGAGGTGTCGGTGCCCAGATCCTCTCTATAACACACATCAATTTCTTCAGGAAGTAGATTTTCCTTTGGCTGTGATAATATCCTACGGTGCCTCATGATAACTCAGTATGCTGCAACCGTTTGGTCTTTGTGTTGATTATTTAGTTGCCTGCTCAAGTTTCCAGACAAACTTATTTTAATAAGGTAGGAGCAGAGAATTTAGTGTGTTTGGTTTAAGTATTGAGAGGAAAGTAATTATGACTAGTACTAAATTTCATGCAATGAACTGGCCCTTGACTAATCTCTTCAGAAGGAAAAGAACTAATAACATGCTCAAGCTACTGTATGTACATTCATTTCTATTACACTCTATTCTTCCATTATTTGGATATTGGCTGGTTGACAAAAGCACATTTTTCAGAAAGTGCACAAATTTTAACATTTTGTATTGTATATACATGAGTTTAACCACACACATTACATTTTGAGATAGCTCTTTAACACAGCAGCAGAGCTCTAAGGGACCAAATTACCTGAGTCAAATTAATCATAATAACATGGCTCCAAACCCACCAAAGGTGCTCAGGGGACTCAGGGGAGCTACACATTATCAAGTGGGGAAGTGCACTGCAGCAGTTCTACCATGAGCTGTTTACAGTGTTACTAATGATCTCTATTGCAAATTATTTAACCTTCAGAAATAACTGTGTTAACAAGCAAAAAGAGAATCTTGAAACTGGAAGCTACATGTTTTTAAGTACAAATATCAATGTTATTTATTGTACATTATTGTTATATTAATCCTGTAACCATGACACAAACATATTCTATTGCAGTACATGACAATACTTGATTTTTTTAAAGACATAGCACTCTAATTCAACTAACAGTTGCTTCCTAAAGATGTATCAGGGAATCTGTAATAGGAAATTATTGGTGCCTTTGAAGGTCATCTGTTTCATGTAGAGAAACTATAAGGCAACTTATATTAGGCTGCCTGATCCTAAGAGCATAAGCTAAGCATAAATCCTAGAAAACTAGAAATAAGAAAAGAATGATTTAAAAACAGCAGAAAACATAATTGTTTTGAAACTGGCAAATACCACATATTGTTTTCTACGTGTTGCAAAATAATGGGACAAAAATTCCCTACCTCTATCTTTTCTTCACCCTAGGCATGTATAAACAGATAATAAGTATCTTCTTGTTGATGAAGGAGACTATGCTTTGAATGACAAAATATGTCAAAGTTTGTAAGATTGGGTAAAATTTGCTTTATCCTTTAATATATTTATTTAGTTATTTATTTAACCATTAATAGTGAAAGAATAAGCAACAATGAAAAAGTAACATGAGTTTCCCCAAAATTCTGCTTAAGTGTGGAGTTTTTACAGCTGTTTTCATTGAAAGGAATAAAATCAAGGAAAAAGGGAAAAAGTGGTCTTAGGACGAGATTAAAGGTCATGTTCTTGGTGCTCCTCCAGGACTGCTCCATCTTGACTCAGATAAAGATATTGGTACTCTCAATGCTACAATACAGAGTCAGTTCTGCAGTTGCACATTCGTGATTTAGAGTGCCTGTTGACTTTTTTGTCAAATTGCCTCTAGGGAATTAGTTTAGGATAAGAAAGAAACTCAAGTGTTCACTGTTTGCGTCTTTTTTTCAAATGAGTTTTCATTGTGTTTTTTTTTTTTTCAGGAAACCATTTGAAAGGATAAACTTGGTGTGGGAACACTGAAGTGCAGTGCAATTATCACTGGCATGTTCCATAGCACAGTGCAGTTGCACAGGAGTTGGGGGTGGGGGGAGGAAGGGAGGGAAGAAAAAGTAAAATTCAAATGAACCTGCAGTTAGACTCCAAATACAGAAAACATTTATATCAATGAACACTGACTACATCCCCCTACCCCCCCATCAGGTCTTAGAGAGAATGGGTGATCATTTAGAAAGCTTTCTGTTTTCTACTTTAGCTTTAAGTATGAATAAGAGATTTCATACCTCTTATTCTAGTAATTATATCACTGGCTACTGAATCTACAGAAAGTCTTTATTAGTGTTAATGGGCTTTTCCATGTGATTTTATGATAGAAATAACCATCACTGAGTTATTTAGTCAAATATATAGCTGAACTCCTATATTAACAATATTAGGTTATTTCTGCACCAGCACTCATGCAGGGACAAAAACTCTCCTAAGAGGAAATACAGAGGTCAAACACAGAAAGCATAAAATCTTTTACAGACAAGGGGTGGGGAAAAGGGCGATGTTACTCAACAAAAACGGTATCTGAAAATATTACATACAGCTTTTATATTTGAAAGGAGAGGTAGGCAGGGAGTTGTAGTAAGTCCAAGCCAAGAGTAAAGGAGCCCAGAGGATGGGAAGTCAGAATAGGTTGTAGGGAAAAAAAATATAAAGGGTAGAGGAAATTCCTGCTTTTATACTTGGAGCTTCCTGAAGCTTGATTTGTACTCATAGTCCAATTAGTATCTCAGCTGTAGTTGGGGCATCTGAGACCCCCTATGCACAAATGAATCCTGTAGTAATAAACCTCATTATTATGACCCAATAAATTTCTATTTGGGAAATGAGGATGAACATATTCTGATTGGATCTGTTCAAATACTAACTAAAAATAGCTCTCAGTACAACTTTATTCCCTTATTAGTAATTTTATTCAAAATTGCCCCCTCCATATGATACAATGAATATTAATGAGAACAAGGAAAATTATGGAGTTTAAACTTGTAAAGTTCATATGCTATGCATATATATTCTATTATGTGAATCTTTTACTGTAGTCATATTTTATTATTACATAATGCAATAATTTTTAAAAATTCTTCTGTGAAAAAGATATTCCCATATGGTAACTACAACATACTTCACTTTCCATTATAAATTGATAATTGTAGTTTAAAATTGTAAGTGGTAACCTCTGAATTGAACTAACATAGTAAATAATTAGTTGTACTTAATTATTACTGACTTACGATTGTCTTCTATGGATGATGAAACATTTTGCTCACTAACACCAGGTTGCCTTAAAGAGTTGCCCTTTCTGTAAGGACTAGAGGGTCATTTGCATAGAGTAAAGTGAAATCTCAGATTTCTCTACATTTTATTGAGGAAAATTCTGTTTTATAGTTTGCGGGCAAATTTTAGGCACTTAAATCCAGAGACGTAAATGTATTTGAACATAATAACCTTAGCACTGCTACATTAGTGTTGCTTTGGCAATGGACTTTACAGTCCTGCACCAAAGGATGAATTTGGTGGAAAAGTGGATTTTTTCCAGCTTTTGAAGTGTTGCCCACTTTGGACTCATGTGTCTTCATACAATTTCTCCCATATCTGCATGCTTAAATTAAAAAACAGGTCAGGTCAAATGTAATTGCTTGGTTTGTGAAGGGTAGCAGAGATCAAAACCCAGCTACAATGATTAAACCTTAATGTAAATTTTGGTGACACCTCCTGCCCCAGCTGAGCTGCTGCTGGCATTTTCAGCTAATTAGCCATTCCTTGGCAGTGTGAACACTTGCTGAATTCTAGTGCCTGTTGCTTTTGAAATTCTTGTGCCGAAAGAATGGTTGCTGTCTCATGAGAATAGGAACACGTCTGTGTGGCAAAATATTGCATAGGACTTCCTGCCACCTCTTGAGTGCAAAGGCGAGCTCCTTGGTGGGCAGGATGCAGAGGCTGAAAAATGCAGGAATTTGGGATTCTGATGAGTTTGTGTAGCCTCTTCACCAAGACAGCAACATTTCTGTGAATGTGCAACAGTATAACAGTTATCACCATAAAGCTTTTCAGGGAGCATTTAAGGTCTTAGGAATTCTGTGGATTATTTCTCACAGTTCAGTTGTCCCTCAGCCCCACAATAGACAGCAAAGCACCTTGGATCTTGTGCAGATTGGCTGATCTTACATTATTGAGAAAAATTATGTTCAAGTACTAAGCATGCTGTTTGCCTGAGCAGCTATTTTTTTCCCATGGCTTAAAGCACCAACTTCAGCAGAGCAGTACAGGCTCTGTTTACAATATATTAGCGCGTTCTTGAACTTGTGCCACAAAGCACTGCTATTGAAAGGAAAGCCTGTCTTTGCCCTCTCATCATTTGTGGTCACTAATCCAACCCAGGAGAGCTTTCTGAGGGAATCACCAGCAGTTTTTCTTGCCAGAGAATCCAGGTGTTCAAATGATGATTCAGATGACATTTGTGGGATCACACTGAAGACAGCAAAAATTGTATGGTAAGTGACTACTTTCAGTGCTGGAAGGGAGAATCGTACAGCAAGATGAGTGAGCCAATCCATGGGGATGTGCTCCATGCAGTGACTCAGGATTTTGCCATTTGGAAATTTTGCACTACCCACGTATGCTACATTGCACTAAAAGTAGCTTTGGAAGGATGAAAACATTTATACTGTCTAAGCTAAAACGTTTTGTCATTTAAGGATAGTACTGACGCTTTTTCCACAATAAAAAAATCCTGTGACATTTGAGATCTATCTTGTGATCATTTATGTGTAGTGCCAGCTGGTTTGATTATCAGGATGCTAGTACATTGAGTATTGAAGAAATGGTTCAGTGCTAGGCTTATTAATGTGGGAGACTGTCAGTCATCTCAGAAATCCTACAGATCTTGGCCAACTAAACATCAAGTTTTGTGAGTACCTGTTAAAAATCCGTTTGCTGGTGTGTTTTCTGTGGTTTGTTTGGTTGGCTTTTTTTGGGAGGGGTTTTTTGCTTATTTTTAATGAAGAAAAAATAAAAAAGCAAAGCAGGTTTTAAAAGTGATACTCTAACGACTGAGGTGTAGCAGAGTTTTGAAAAAGCCAGTCTGAGATTTCAGAGTTATACAGGGAAGTTGAAGGTGCTAGGACTTCCTGGTTGTTAAAAGTGACAGCACAGATGTGAGCCAGATGTGTTCATTGATTGCATAGATTTTTTGGTATCTTCCATGGGATCTTATATTTGACAATAATCTTTATGAGCTACATATTTAAGAATAGTCCATGCATTCTCAGTGATGTCTGATAAAGTGCTTAAATTATACAATTCTGGAATTTTAAATCATGCAAGGGTTAGAGCTCAGAGTACACAAGAGGGATTTATCAGCAGAGATTTATCATTTTGCATATCTTCCAGCAAAGAAAAATTACAGGTTCTCTAGAAACACTTACGCTGAGCGGGACAGATGCCTTGTTTATCTCTCTTTTACATGCATTATCTACTTGTCTCTAGTAAAGTTGTCATATTTGCTAAAGGCTCCATTTATTCTTTTTCTTCCTCATCCCCTTTTTCATACTATCCCCTTGAGGGGAAGATTTATTTTCTTCTTAAAACAGCAAGTCTAGGCCTTATACCTTCTACATAAGCAAGAGATTAAGTCCTTTGTGTCCCATATTTTCACAAGGTACTGTAAGGGTGGCTGATTTTACATTGGCTGTACCAATAAAATACGAATATTTTCCAGTTTTTACAACTGTACATAATAAGCTCTCATACAAGACTTCTTTTTCTCCAACAGGTTGTGAAAATATAATATCATTACAACTATCATTATGATTGTTTTCTAGCCTAGAAACACTGTACTCTAGAGAAATGAGGCGACTTTCCCAAATTCCATTTGACACAAATGGTTCCTGTGTGATGCCCTGCCTACTGGTGTGCAGCTGATGCTATTACCTTGTCCATTCTTCTCTATCCTTTTTATTTCTCTAAGGGATAATTAGCTTTTCACTGAGTGAGGCACGTGTTTGTGAATTAAACATGAAGTTTTAAAACAACATAGAGAAATAACAGCACTATATGAAATCTCAGCTGTGGTAATGAAAAGGCAGAGAGATTTTCAAGAAATAAGGTTTAGAGAAATTGGCTGGAAACTTTGAATCTGAGATCAAAAATCAGTCTTTACATATCAAAAAATGTCTGACTAAAGGGCTGATTTATGTAATGGGATATTGAAGACTTCTGACAAATATCTTCAAAACTGCATATGCACTACAGAGCACATGAAATCAAGACCTATGCAAACTCTCCACCCCTGTAAGAGCTGCAGTCAGTTGGAGAGTCTGTTTCTTCCTTGAGATGGGAGAGAGCAGAGCCATTTTTCTTCCTCAATTTTCTTCAACTATAATTTTCTTTTTTCTTGGTTGATTTGTTTGAGGTTTTTTTGTTTGTTTGTTTNATCTCACAATACCCACCATGTACAATATATTTTTTGGTAAAAGGGAGCACTTGGATCAGAATAATCTCACAATTCTTGTAACACTGTATACAGCTTACCGTGTGTATAAAAAAGAAGCTCTCTAAACTTGCAGTTTCAGTTATGTGTTACCCTAGAAAATAGAACTTCTGTTACTACACATAACTGACCTTAAATAATTACAACCCCAAACTCCATGTATAATCACATCACTCTTTCTAGTGGGTTTACCATTTAGAATCTACCAGAAGTGTTTATCAGGAGCTGAAGGATAAAATATTTTTGTGATTCACATTATTCTATATCAAATATACCTCAAATTTTCATTCTCAGAGGCTGAAACAAAAGAAGTATTTTTTCTGTAAGTGTTATAATCAAACATTGATATAAAATGAACTACTTAGTGCACAATAATAAGATACTGATTCTCTGAAGTTAGTGGCAGTGTCTGACACCAATAATTCCCAATCCATGTGTTATGGGAAGATCCATGAAGGCCCAAGACTGCTTATTTTGAGAGCGTCTTTGGAGAAAAACCTGCAGTCTTGGGAAAGAGGAATCTATTCCCAAGGAAAAGATGGAGTTTAGAAGTAGAAGAGACCTTCAAGGCTTCAGGACCAGAAGCCTTGAAAAAGTCTTCCTTCTGCACCTAAACAAAAACTTTTTGGAGGAACTAGATCCCCTGGGAGAAAATAAAAATATTGAATTGGAAAATCTGAGCTTAGTTTGAGAATTGCTGAAGAGAAAGAAAGGACTTAGTCAGGATACTGGTCTCAGGGGAAAGGCTGAGAATCTTCTCTTTGGTGAGGGAGTTAAAAAGCAGAGGGATTGAAATTGGGAATGTTAAGAGGACTATGAAGATCTCAGGGTGGAGAAGATTGGAAGGGTAATTGTACAGCTTGAAGAAAGGGCTATAAAAATCTTGAAAGGAAGCCAATGATAACTTAGGAGTTGGATGGCTTTGAAGATAAAATGATAGTGGAACATTTCCTGGAGGACAAAAGAATTTGTGGCAGGAAGCTGAAAGATAGTCTGGGTTAGGATCCCTTGGGTTCCCTTCTTTATCATCCTCAATTCCATTTGATAAATGCAATGAATCCTATCTTAAAAACAGATAACATACATAATGTAACTTTTAATTATATTTTTTACTATGATCCATTTACTAGATTGCTAAAAATTCACTTTTCTAACAGTTGGGAGCCATCTTCTTCTGATTTCTGATTTCTGCCTACTTGTCTGCTAGTCTGTAGGACCTTGGTCTTAAAATGACACTGGTTTTAATACAGGTAGGTGTTTTCACCTGGAGTGGGGGTGTGGGTGTGGGGGAGGCAAGGGGTGGGTGTTTATCCCAAGGTTAACTGGGATTTTCATTTACAAGTGCAAACAACCTAAGCTCTTTAGCTGTTATTTGCCATGTATGTTCCCTGTATCATTCAAGTTTCTGTTTCTCCTTCTATTTTTTCAGCAAATCTCTCTCTAGAGGAGGATAATAGTTTAGGACATTGAGGTGCTGAAGCATGTCCAGTGAAGTGCAATAAGGCTGGTGAAAAGTTTAGAAAACATGGCTTGTGGCTGAGGGAGCTGGGTTTGTTTAGACTAGAGAAGAGTAGGCTTAGCAGGACCCTCATCACTCTCCACAATCACCTGGAAAAAAATTTTAGTGAGGTGGGCACTGATCTCTTCTGCTGTGCCCACAGTGTCAGGATCAGAGGAAATGGCCTGAAGCTGAGACAGGGAAGACTCAGACTAAATATAAAAAAAATTTCCCTATTCGGGTTCTCAGGCATTAGAATAGATTACCCTGGGAGGTGGTGGAGTCACCATCCCTGGAGATGCTCAAGAGACATCTGAATCTGGATGATATGGTTTAGTGGCCTAGGGGTTACAGGGATATTTCTGGGTTGATGGTTGGACTAGATGATCCTAAAGGTCTCTTCCAGCTTTGATGATTCTATAACTCTAGTCTCCTAAAGTTGATATCTTCAGCAGTTAAACCACTTTTGTCAATACTTCATTATGTGCGCCTAAAATAGTTCTTCCATGAATCCTACGGTTGCATTGCCTTTCTACATCAGTGACCCACAATCTCATTGTCATCCACTGATAAAAAACTGTACATATTTCCTCATCTTCAGCTCTTTCAAAATAATGCATTTTGTGCTACTTGATTTGATTTCAGTCCATGTATGTCATTCTTATTCTCAGTCAATTTTTAGTGTGATGTTTCTCTTGTCTGTGTTGATACAAAATTTGGAGGTGTCATCAGCAGATTTTACCAAAAATTGCTTAATTGGTATTTTTTTAAAATATTAATTCATTCTGTGATTAAACAAGCTTGTCCCAAGGTGGCTGAATTCAAAATATGCTCCTTTCAGGTTACATTTCCTGTCTTTCAAAACCGTTTCTTGTTTTTCTCCAGTTCTTTCCTCTACAACCTTCAGTTACTATTACCACTAGTGATGTCTCATTAAAAACCAGTTTACTGATATTCATGTAGATGAAGTATGTCCAGTTTTGTGACTGCTTCTTGATTGAAAAACTGAAATTTACCACTTTTTTCCTGAATAGAACTGTTAAACCATGCTTCTGGAAACGTCTCATCAATACAACAGCCAAGTACCTGCAAACAAAACAGGACACACTCTATTTCCAGGGGAGCTCACAGCTGAGACTGACGTAAAAAGAGAGGATCAGGACTTGATGTACACACAGAAAAGGTCAATAGCAGAACCAAGAGTTGAACTCTCGGATCCCTGTTGAGTGCTCTTTCTTCTCAAGTTTGTTTTGTATCAGGGGAAATATTAGTCACACCTGTACAGAGACACTGAGACATCTGGCCTGAACAAGGCATCTCTACTTCCAAGTTCTTTTACCAAACTGATGTCTTCAATGGGACCCTGGGTTTTTTTGACATGTGATCCTTCCTGCTTCTTCCTTTTGGCATTGCTTCAGCCACAGTTCTTTGTAAATTAGTTCAGTGCTGGATATACCAAGCTTTTAAGCTATGCAGGGAAACATTCCCTATAGACTTCTTATTCTTCAACTACACCCTTTCCCATCATTTTGTATCTCTTTTTTCATCAAAAGCTGAATAAAAACAATTTTTTGTAAAGGGTCTTTTTTTTGTCTGATAAATCCCTTCATATAAATTTAACTCTACATTATGACTAATTCAAAACCATCAGCCATCTTGTGAAAGTACAGAGAGAGTAAAAAAGTCTAACACTGACTGCATTGAGCATTGCCAAGCCAACAAGCATATGTTTCTTCTCAATCAATAACATTTTACTTCTAAATTTTTTCAAAGGACCTAGAACAATAAAACACATTAACTTAAATTCACAAGCTATTTCCTTTCCTGCCTGTATTTTAAGAAAAAAGTAGCATAAATATCTGTTGTTGTTAAAAAATTCTAATTAAAAAAATAGGAAGGAAAATGTGCACTGAACATCTGGTTTTCAGTGAGGTCTTGCTCTCTCCTATTTTTTCCAGCTGTGTTGGCTCTTTACTTTGATAGATCCTCGCTCAAGCATCCCTGAAGATAATTTTCCTACTGCTTGGATGTTCCTTGGCTGTCTTCCCATTTTGAGAAGAGAAAGTAGGAGTGGATACCACACATGAACTTGGCTTAAATGAGACTAAACTGTCCCTCCATTTTCAGGCACAGCTGGGTGAGGAACTTGAAAGTATAAATAAAAACCCACAAAAAACAAACAAGAAGTCCCAATCAGACAGCTATGTCTAGTTACTCTGGAGAAACAGAGCTGTCTGAGTATCCTCACCTATTAATTTGATCTCTGTACTCTCATGATGAGGGCCAACTCTGTCTGTCTTCCACATTTCTACTTATTTCACAGAGTACTCCCTTTTTTTCCCTCATCTATGGCTGACAGCACTTTCTGCAGTGTCAGGAAAGTTCCTCCCTAAAGAATAGGAACGAATTAAAAAAATGTCATTTACCCTAAGGTGAAAATAGCTGTTTTGATTAAGGGTTCCCATAATTTGGCCGGGATTTCCTAGGCAGAAATATGCATTTTCCATTGCATGTGAACATAAACAGTGAACGTGACACATGTGAGAAGTAAAAAAAAGTATTGCAAACCTGGGGCTGCGTAGTCAGACTTCAGTAGGGCCTTTTGGGTTTGCTCACATTCTCGGCACCACAGTTTCCTGCATTATAATTTCAGTTTGACCTACACTGTATCTTCTAAGTATAGCAGCTTGTCTTGATATGAACAGATGTTCAAAATGTTATTTTTGTTATCAAAAACTGCATCTGCTGCATTAAATCTCATGGTAATTGTCTTTTGTTTCTGCTAGCTGAGCTTATTTTGTAGAACAAGTGACAGAAAACGTTTTCTGACTGTCTTAGAGGATGACAGCAGCATTCTTAAGCCTTATCAAGGCACGTGGAAGAGCAATAATAATTGTAATTATAATACAGTTGTATTGTATTGTAATTGTAATACAATATACACCTCTTGAAGTTAGGACTTCTTGTAGGGATGGCCTTACAATCTGCCCTTGGCAAAATAGCCTGGATACCAATGGCTGTTAAGGTAGGAGGGCTTGTATATATGACAGGTGAATGGGACACCCAAAACTGTCCAAAATTGATGTGATGCATTGACCCTGGCTGGATGCCAGGTTCCCAACAAAGCCACTCTATGTCTCTGCTCCTCAGCTGGACAGAGGAATAAAAAATACAACAAAAATCTCGTAAGTTGAGATAAGGACAGGGAGAAACCACTCATCAATTAACATCATGGGTAAAACAAACTTGCCTTGGGGAGAAATTAATTGAATTTTTGCCAAACAAATCAGAGTAGAGTAATGAGAAAACAAAATCTATTCTTAAAAACACCTTCACCCCATCCTTCCCTTCTTCTCAGGCTCAGTTCTACTCACAATTTTCTGTACCTTCTTCTCTCCAGCGGTGCAGGGGGATGGGAAATGGGGACAGTGGTCAGTCATTGCATGTCTCTGCCACTCCTTCCTCCTCAGTAAAAGGACTTCTCAACTTCTTTCCCTCTTCCAGTATGGGGTCCCTGCCACGGGAGACAGTACTCCACAAACTTTTCCAATGTGAGTCCTTCCCAAGAGCTTCTCCAGTGTGGGCCCCTTTCCACATGGTGCAGTCCTTCAGGAACTCTCTGCTCCAGTGTGGGTCCACCATGAAGTCATAGACCCTGACAGCAATTCCGCTCCAGTTCGGACTGCATTCTCCATGAAGCTACAGGTCCTGCCAGGAGCCTGATTTAGGGCAGGTTTCCCACATGTTCAGAGCCTCCTTTAGGCATCCACCTGCATAATGTGGGGTTCTCCACGAACTGCAGGTGGATCTCTCTTTCACTGTGAACCTCCATGGGCTGCAGGGACACAGCTGCCTCACCATGGTCTGCACCACAGACTGCAAGGGAATCTTTGCTCTCAAGCCTGGAGCACCTCCTCCCACTTCTTGCTCACTGACCTTGGTGTCTGCAGAGTTATTTCTCTCACATAATCTCCACTCCTTGGCTGCATTTGTGCAGGATTTTCTTCCTCTTCTTAAATACATTATCCCAGAGGTGCTGATGGGCTTGGCCTTGGCCAGTGACAAATCCATCTTGGAGCCATCTGGAATTTGCTCCATGGGATACAGGTGAAGTTTCTAGCAGCTTCTCATGGAAGTACCCCATGCAGCCTCCTGCTACCAAAACATGGTCTTGCAAACACAACAAAGTTTAAGAGAAGTTGATTATCTGGTGTATGAAATATTAACCAGGAAAATACAAAGAGGTGCTTGGTTTTTGTTTTGTTTTGTTTTTAAACAAAGGAGTAGTCAGTTCAAAAAGAAATAAGGATGAAGATCTCGATGCGGAGAGGGACCTTGGAAAGGAAACAGCAGCAGTTGGTTCAACATCGCCATGGGATGTCTTAACCAATGTCACAGTGCTACCCTAGCCAGACTCACCACCCTTCTGCAAGATTCTGTGCCAGCTGATATGGTGATGGGATAGGGCAGCACTTGGGGCCCATATGCATGATCTCCTGGGGTTCTCCTGCCAGTTTGTGGGATGGTGTGGGGACACAGAGCGGAAACACTCATACCTCTTGCTAGTATGTGGCCAAAGGGATTGTGTGCATCTGTGCTGCTGTTTGTTACTGCTAGTTAGATTGGTGGTTATTAGTGTGTAGATTGCTAACAACTGGTGTTAAGTCTGCCATGCTATGATTTCTCCCTCGATTCCTAATCCATATTTCTCTGATTGCTGATTTCTGTCATTAATAAGTCAATAGTCTATTTTGATCTTGATCTGGTTTTGAGCCATGCCAAGTAATTTTTCTCTGAAAGACTGCTTTGTGCTTGGAGATCGTAGGAAGATGGTAGTCAATCTTTCTCCAAGTATCTAGTGACATAACCAGAGTAAATTGCCTCAAGTTTTGTCAGGGGAAGTTTAGGTTGGACAGTTGGAAAAAATTCTTCACAGAATGGGTGGTCAGCCACTAGAATAGGCTGTCTAGGGAAGTGGTGGAGTCACCATTCCTGGAGGTATTTTAACAATATTTAGATATGGCACTTAGGGACATGGTTTAGTGGTACAGTGTTAAGTTTGTAGTTGGACTTGATGACCTTAGAGGTCTTTTCCAACCTAAATGTTTCTAAGATTCTGTGATTCTATGGACAAAAAGTCAAGACTGATCTAAATGAATGAAACACAGATATCACACAGATGATGGATATTAGATGACTCTAAACTAAATTTGGAGACTCTAAACTATTCAGTGGAGTAATGCAAAGACAAAACTGGTCTTCCCCCTCTAAAGTCTGCAATTTAGTTTGAATACAGCATGCAAGGAGGAAAGCACCCACTCAACATTGTTGCCTTATTTCCCTACAATTTTATGTATGAAATAAAATTACTTGTACCATTATTTTAATAATTTGGTTAAATGAATGAATATAAAGAAAAAATAGGATAAAGAAAAATTGGAAAGTAAGCACAAATGTGATCAAGCAAGGTCTATTTCTCTTCTGTGACAGCCTGTACAAATAAAGTAGATACTCAATGTGAGCAGTACTTTGCTGGTGTTGCTATAAGCTCAAAAATCCCCCACAAACTCTGTGCATGAATCCTGCTATGGGGATATGGGGGTGTGGGTTTTTCTGCCTTATGAGGGTTTCCTGGGGCAGGTGAGAGGTGAAAGTCCTGCAGCAGTTGTGGTAGTCAAGGCAGGTACCTCAGGTGGCAGGGGCTTGGAGCATTTCTTGCCATTTTCCTATTAGAAAATGCAGGATTAGAAAGGGAAAATTTGAAACAGGGTAAGAAAAGACATTTTGAAACAGGTGTACATCACACCTAAAGCAGACCAATGAATGCTGTTTTCTAGCAGATAGTTTACAGAGAACTGATAAAACATTTTCACACTGCTTAGAGAAGGTCTGTTCAGAAATATTCTGTCACAGAGTTTGTAGCGGCTTTTCCATACAGAAATATACCGAGAAATGAATTCTGGAATGCTACTGTCAAATTAAAATAATGAAGAAAAAAAACCCAAATCAGCTGAAAACATTGTTCAGCCTAGGTATGGACCAAGAACAAAGCAGAATTATTTCAAATGCAATTAAACAAAAATGAGAGGTAAAGGCTGTTTCTTTAATCAACGTGAATTAGCCAAGTAATATATTTTCATGTTACATGATGCAAATTAGCGATGGTAAAGCTTGACCATATTTGACATTTACTGTACCATAATCATCATAACATTTGGTTACAGTTCCCTATCCCATTATCTTGTCTTTGCACTGGATAATACTTTTCTGTTTTTGCAGTTTTGGCTTTAGCTGAGCTGAAAAAATTGTACAGAGATATCATTAAAAATGTGGTCAAGGAAATCTGATTTCTTGCTCCGTGCATGAAAAGACTGCATTGACTCAACATTTCTTCTTCCAAGAGAGTAACTTGCTATAATTACTATTATACTATAGTATAATTTACTATTCTAATGTTACCTATCTGTCTGTAAAATGCTACCAGTCACTTTTAAAATGCACAATTTAACCTATAGAAAACCAGTCAGCAACTCAGAAAACTCATCTACATCATTACCTCTTTTCACTCCTCTCCAAAGACAATTTTGCCTGACACTTAGCTTGTTGTTTATCTCACCTAGCTTCATGGGTTTAATAGTAGCTTTGAATGAGGATCTGTCCTCTCAAAGTACAGTTGCAAATCAAAGGATTTGGATAATAGTGGAAAAACTTGGACATATGGATATGCTCACATTACTTGGGTGCAAATATTTAAAGATGTCACAGGCTTCTTTTGAGGATCTGAGCAAGAATCTCTCCCCTGCAGTTAAAAGGTGATGAAATAAAACAAGTTGGCACATTCTTGCTTTATAGGCATTTCATGGTTTATACGCCACCTTATTCTGCTGTTACTGATTTTACTTTCCTGTCTGCAGATAACACAGTGCATCAAACTGTGTCCTGTTGTCCATAACAGGTGGACAGGTCCCCCAGGGATTTGGACTTGTAATCAATAATGCAGCAGCAGCAGCAGCAGCAGCAGCAGCAGCAGCAGCAGCAGCAGCAGTGTGTGTGATGCATTTTTAAATGCAGTGCAATATGGAGGAGTTGTTTATTATAAACTGAGACCCCTGATGCCTTTTTTCTGTGGTTTTTCAGGAGAGAAGGTTAAAGATTTCGTTTGTTCCCTGTCTACCCTGTGTCTCCACAGTATAAGAAAAGATCATCAAGTCAGTGCTCCTTTTCTCAAGAGAGCAGCCTTGCTGGCCAGTGTTATCTATTAATGTATAAAATGACCTGTCCATTTGAGATTTTGTTTTTAATGTACACAGTGCAAGCTATTGGCAGGCACAATTCTTAATACTTCCTTCCTGAAAATCCAAGTGAAAATTACCTAATCAGTTTAGTTTGGTATGTGTTTAAGATTTTTGGGTGAGACTTGGATGAGGGAATGTGCCTTGATGAATCAAAACTGGATGGCAGAGGTTTATATGCATAGTATGCTTGCCTTAGTTCATAAACCAGGGCCAGTGAGAAGGCTTTGGACAATGCTCTGAGGCCATGTATGCATGGTCTGGTTATGACTTCAAATGTTTATGTGCTACCAGCTGGCTATGGAGTTGTATATGCAATATACATTTTGAATGTTTCCTTGCAGAGGGTGGTCCACCCTCTCCCTTGCTCTGCTAGGACAAAAACTGAAAACATGGGAAAGTATTATGTACAATGTACAATGAAGGGAAGCAAAAGAGAAGCCACTGAAAAGGAAAATCACTAATTGATATTTTGGCATGTAACAGAGATCTTCATAGATTTTACATCTGTACAAAACAATAACTTCATTAATCCCTCTGAACTGTGTTCTCCATTGTTCTCAACTATAGATAAAACCCTTGCCTTTAGGAATTAATCCAAAAGATCAGAAGGTTATTGTTCCATTATGGACTTCAGATTGTATGTGTAGATTTATATGTTAAAATTGCCAAATTAATATGTGTTATTATTTTTTAAATCTTAAATCAGCTGTTTGGTCTATGGCTTGGATAACATCAAGAGGTCTCTAAACGTAAAAAAGAGTACTTTGGAATGCAAAGTCCCTGAATACTGATGTCAGATCATCCTGTTCCAGGTTGCAAACCAATTTATCTTTTTTAAGTGGCCTGCAATTGAAAAAGATGTGTTCAAGGATTTAATT
Organism: Serilophus lunatus; assembly: GCA_013399895.1. NCBI lineage: Eukaryota > Metazoa > Chordata > Aves > Passeriformes > Eurylaimidae > Serilophus > Serilophus lunatus. The sequence goes on from VXBA01000620.1 coordinate 261,119, forward strand.
TGTTTTAAATAAGTAACTGTAACTGAAAGCAAATGGCAATTTCATGACAGAGTTTTCACTGAGTTCATGCTGTTGTAACTTAAATGGTAGTTTTCATTAAACTTTTTAAAGTCTATGTAATAACATTGGAGATATTAATGTACTGAAAGCAAACAATGACGTTGTTTCTTATCGTATCTTTTTAGAATATTTGGGTGAATAGTATTAGTCTGTATTTTCATATACGTGGAATTGAGGACTCTTTTATTGCTAGAGAACAACTCTCCCTTCCTTCTCTTCTGTTATTACTTTATAGTGAGAATGTTGAGCTCCCCTGAAGGAGGCAAACTTCTCATTTGTTGAAAAGCACAGTCCTCTTTTCTAAGGATATTCTCTGCCTTTCAATTTGGCATTGACTGGGAACTAATCAGTTAACAAATTTAAACAGCAATGCAATAAGGAAGTTATATTTTTGATAGAAAGTTGGGCAACATTCAATTTTAATTTTATGAATGACTCCATTCCAATTTTCATGAGTGGCAGTCCTGATGATGAAAAGTTTTGCTGTAATTGAAGGGCAGTGGCTTCCCTGTGGATGTAAGAAGCTAAAATTAAGGGATTAGAGACATGACACATATTGCACTTGATTCATTTGTGGAACAAAACTCAGGGAATTAAAAGTTTGCTGGGATTGTTTATATTTTTCTAGTGCTGGACTACTTTCCAGGAATAAATGACGCACACTAAAGGCAATATGTAACAGGTTTTTTTCTTCCAGGAAAACAGAAATCACATAGTTCACACCAAGTAGGCATGCTCATAATTCTCTTTAGAATGCAAATCTTAAAATAATACCTTGTTATTTTTAAAGGTCATTAATTCAGACACATCTTTCAATGTAAAAAAGCCAGGGCAGATATTTGGCATAAATTGAGATCTATATTGGTTAACTTATACTGCTAGCACCATTTATTGCTGTGGCATAATGGCAGAAACATCAGTCATCCTGTTTTAGGGACATGATCTCAGATGCCACAAATAGTCTACTTTTCTAAGTCATACTAATTTCTTTCAGCTTTTGATATCTAATGGGTGTATGGCTACAATAATAAAAACAGTAAGATACATAGTTCTTTTATTTACCTTTATTTGGCATGTAGTAATAAGGTATTGTTTTGACTTTTAAGAAGTCAGATTTTGTTCTTTTAAAAAAATGGTTTCCTCTAATCCAGTGTCAGCATTGATTAGCCTTCCCTCTGTTCAAGAATCCTTTTTCTTATTACCTCCTTCAGGTCTAAATGATGACTATTCAAAATTATGATCTTAAGTAGTGTCAAATGCATGAGAAAAAACTCTTCTCTCTTATTGACAAATTCATGACTTTGGACTATGGTTATTGTTTGTGCAAGGCTGAAAGGCATAATTACTGTTTGCAAAGTATACTTGGATGAAACACACTACATATAACAAGTGTGAAGTGTTTTAACTGAAGAAACATGAGCTGGAAAGTTCAGTGGAGCAGGACATAACCATACAGCAGCCACAAGAATATGTTCTCCCTGCACCAAAATGCGTTAGTAAAGTTATGATAGTCTACTGGGTTTTCTAGCCCATTTTGTTTTAAATCTGAATTTTTCTGCAGGTACTTGTATTTTTATTCTCCTTTCCTCATACCACAGTATCGATACCTACAACTAACGAAAAGCTGAAAATGTTTCTTTTGTTTATCCAGAAAGAAACACTTGTGAGTGAAATTCAGGAAATTCCTTTTCGGAATGGCTCTACTTAATGATAATAGGCAGCTTTCAGATAAGCAAATTAACAAATACAAATCAACTGGCTGTATTAAACCCTCGATATGTTAAAGAGTGTCTAGTAATACTGGCTTGATTTCTCAGGAGGATGCAGGCCAGATTTTCTAGAGGCTATACTTGTCCAAAATTTTCATTTTACAATTCTGTTCATGTAAATCTTGACTTGAGATGCACCATTTTACTTTCAATAGTACAGGATTCATCTCACTTTATTTTGGCTACCTACAGAGTACCTTTGCACATCTGGCTTGTCTGGTGAGGTCTGTGCAATCCATGCAGTAACAACACCCTCTTAGGGAACATTTCTTATGACCTACTTCAGCCTCTGCTTTAGAATTATAGAATCATAAAAGAGTTTGAGTTGAAAAGGACCTTAAAGTTCATCAAGTCCACCTGCAATAAGCAGGGACATCTTCAGCAAGATCAGATTGCTTAGAGCCCTGTCCAGCCTGACTCTGCATTTTTTGAGGGATGGAGCATCTACCATCTCTCTGGGCAAGCTGTTGCAGTGTTTCACAACTCTCAGTTAAAAATTTCTTCCTTATAGCTAGTCTTAAACTACTCTATTTTAATTTAAAACCATTATCCCTTACTTAGCATAGGATATTATTGCTGTTAAATAAAATAAATATCACAAAGTAGTGCAAATATAGCCATCATTTTTTGATCTGACAAATCACACTGTTAATGTTTAACAACTGTCCTTTTACTTGACGGCAATTCCTAATATTGCAGGGAAAGCTGCAGAACATGGACACGTACTCATCTATTGAGTGTCTATAAATGCACACTTTATGAGTATTTCCTGTATACAGAAAAGATAGTAAGCTTCAAAGAGAACATGAACACATCGGAGGACTAATAAAAAAATTAATTGCTGTATGCACATAGTCAGATAAAGGATACGATATTCATCTCACCCAAGGTCTGCAGAGGTTAGTTTAGATGCTTGGTAGTGTTTCATCATTTACCACAGTATTTTTCCAGAGGAACTGAGTGGTTATGGCTTGGGCAGGTTTACTCTTTGTTGGACAAAAAACATGGCTGGATGGCCCAGTCCACAGAGTGGTAGTAAATGGAGTTAAATCCAGTTGGAAGATGGTCACAAGTGGTGTTCCCCAGGGCTCAGTACTGGGGTCAGTCCTGTTTAATATCTTTATTAACAATCTGCATGAGGGAATCAAGGGCAGTGAGTTTGCAGCTGACACCAAGCTGGGTGGGTGCGTTGGTCTGCCAGAGGGTAGGAAGGCTTTGAAGAGAGACCTAGGACAGATTGATGGGCTGAGGTCAATTGCGTGGGTTTCAACAAGGCCAATCCTGCATTTGGGTCACAATAACCCCATGGAATCATAAAATGGTTCGAGTTGGAAGGGACCTTAAAGAGCATCTAGTTCCAATCCCCCTGCCCTGGACAGGGATGCCAACCACTATATCAGCTTGCTCAGGGCTCCGTTCAACCTGGCCTTGAACTCTTCCAGGGATGGAGCATCCATTTCTCTGGGCAACCTGTTCCAGTGCTTCACCACCCTCACAGTACAGAATTTCTTCCTAATATCTAATGTAAACCTGCCCTCTTTCATTTTAAAATCATTGTCCCACATCCTATTGCTATCTGCCTGTATAATAAGTCCCTTTCCCTCCTTTTTAGTATCACCTTTAAGGTACTGGAATGTTGCAATGGTGTATAACCCCAGGTTGCTCAGCCTATCTTCACAAAAGTTCTTCATCCCCCTGATCATAGTCATGGCATCCTATCACCTGCTCCAACAGGTCTATGTCTTTCCCATGCTGAGGACCCCAGAGCTGGACATGGTATTCCAGGTAGGGCCTCACAAGGACAGAGTCATAATGACTTCTTCCAGTTTTGTATACTTATCTGAGGTTACCATGACCCAGTGTAGCACCTTGTACTTGGCCTTCTTGGACTTCATGAGATTCTTTTGGGTCCACTTCTCATGTTTGTCCAGGTCTCTGGATGGCACTCCTTCCTTCCATTTTGTCTGCTCAGTTTCTTGTAATCTGAAAACTTGCTGAGGGTGCACTTGATCTCTCCGTCTGTGTCATTTTTGAAGATACTCAAGAGCACCGGTGCCAAGATAGAGCCCTGAGAGACTCTACTTGTCCCTGGCCTCTACCTAGACCTAGAGTCATTGACCACAACTCTCTAGCTCCATCAATCCATCCATCCATGCAAATCCTTATCCAGTGAATCCATCCCTGTCTCTCCAATACAGAGATAAGGGTGTCATGTGGGACCATATTGAAGGCCTTACAAAAGTCTACTCAGGCAACATCTGCCAGTTTTCCCTTGCCGACTGTTGCCATCGCTCCATCATAGAAGGCCACCAGATTGGTCAGGCATGATTTGTCCTTAGTAAAGCTATGCTGACTGCCCCAGATCACCTCCTTATCTCTTGTGCCCTACCATATCATCTAGGAAGATCTGCCCCATGATCTTCCCAGTGATGGATGGAAACTGACCTTACACACAGTAAAAAAACCGCAAGTATGTTTATTTTCTGTCGATAGAGAG
>VXBA01000620.1:265724-301264 GCA_013399895.1 Serilophus lunatus
GTTGCGATGTCTGGTTTTTGCTTTCTCTGTCCCCATCATCTGATATTTGTGTCTAGTGTTTACAGAACTCGCCCAGCAGGGCCCTGACTTCCCTTTCTAACCCCAACTCACCAGGCACAGAGCTTACCGGCTTACCAGGCTTATCGGTGTTTCTTTCCCCCTTTTTTAAAAATGAAAGTGTGTTTCCCTTTTTCAAGTCACCGAGGACTTCACCTGACCACTAGGGATTTACAAATATGATGGAGAGTGGTTGACAATAGTGTCAACAGGTTCCCTTGGGACCCTGAGATGCGCTGTCTCAGTATGAGACAGCGAGAATTATCTAGCACCCACCAGAACGAGAGCTCGTGAGATGAGTACAACAAGATTTATTACAAAAAATATAAATAACAATAATAATAATAAATCTCTCTCTCTCTCTAATATCAGCCATGTCCCCCACATCAGGAAACCACGCCTCCCACTTGTCACCCCCAAGAACTCGCACACACATGTGACCCCCAAGAACTCACACACACCAGGGACCTGGGTCCCACCCTCACCCGACCAAAACACCCCAAGTCCTGAACCAAAACAATTGCTGAAAACTGTAACAAAAGGATTCAAAGCCGTTGGCGGGCAGGGACCCGACAGTGGTGCTGCGCAGGGCTCCGCAGCCCGGGCGTTCGGGGGGGACAGGTGCGCTCGCGGGGCCGCCACCGGTGACCGGCTCCAGGAACCAGCCCTGGCAGCTCTGGCCACCGCTGCCACCCCCTCATGCCTTGGCGCGGTCCAGTCTGCTCGCTGGCTCCTGGGGCCGGCTACAAGCCGCTGCCGCGATTCCAGCTCGCCATCTCCGGCTCGGCATTCTCCCCTAATTCGCTCTAGGAGAGAAAAAACGGGGAAAAAAATCAAAAGAGAACAGGTTACACGAAATTTCCTGGGTACCGGTACCGAAAAACATGACATGCATGATGTAGGAGTGTGGTTATTCAGCTGCATCACGTGGTCCCAAATCCACTTTTCCTACAGTGTTAGGAACTTGCCTCACACACACCTGGAGGATGAGGGACGTGAGAGAAGTGGGAAATGTGACTGCCAGGGAAGACTGAGACAAAGAACTTTTTGAGTACCTCAGCCTTCCCCAAATGAATCACCACCCTTCTTGCTTATTGGGGAGGCACACTCTCCTTTGCCTCTCTTTTCTGACCATGTACTTACAGAATCACTTCTTATTCTTCATGTCTTTTGCCAAGTCGTGTTCTAGTTTTGCCTTGCCTTTCCTGACCCTATCTCTAAGCATTCAAACTGTACTTTCCTCAGGTCATCTGTTCCTGCTTCTACTGGCTGTGCGTTTCTCACTTCTCGGTTTGAGGAGCAGAGGAGGGATTGTTCTCCTTTCTCAGCCATACTGGTTTCCAGCCTGCCTGTCTCATTTTCCTACACACTGGTATAAAGAACTCTTGCACTCTACATGCAGCTTTACTGGCTTGAGGAAGAGCATCTGGAAAGATGACTGACAGAAAAAGACCTCAGTATAATCTGGCAGTGTTCCCAAGTGGCCCAGAAGGTCAGTGGCATCCTGGCTTGTGGCAGAAATAGCATGGCATGCAGGACCAGGACAGTGATGGTCCCCCCTGTTACTCAGCACTGGAGAGGTAGACACTCATCTGCAGTTACTGAAGGATTGTCTTCACAGAGAAATTGGTTGGCAACAGCAGAGTGGAATGACCTTCATCATTTGAATAATACATCAAAGTACTCCCCTTATTCCCTTCTCCAAGGCAGCTAGCAGGACAAGAGGAAATGGTCTCAAAGCTGTGCTAGGGGATGTTCAGGTTGGATATCAGGAAGGATTTCTTCACTGAAAGGGTTGTCAAGCATTGGAATGGGCTGCCAAGGCAAGTAGTGGAGCCACCATCTCTGGAAGTGTGCAAGAAATGACTAGATACAGCACTTAGTGCTATGGTTCAGTTGGCATGGTGGTGTTCAGTCAAAGGTCAGACTCAGTGATCTTGGAAGTCTTCTGCAACATTAATCATTCTATGATTAAAACCTTGGAATAAAAGTTATGTGATGTGATTTGTACCTCCCTTGCCAAAGGTTGGAGCTTTGCTTTTTCCCACAACAGTGGCAAATTGCAGAACAGGTATTTCATCGCATGTGCTGCTTTTATATCTTTATTATCTAATTTTAGCCTTCACTTTTCACAAACAAGAAAGATAAATTAGCACAAAAGCAGTTGTAGACTGCCTCAAGACAAATGTCTTCAAATAACTTATTGCTTCAGAAACTACAGGAAAAGCAGTTCTTTCCCGTCACAGAGGATCTATATGTATCTGAACATATGTATGTCTGTGAGTATCTGCAATAGTATTTTGGCTTACTTAGTGACTGCGTATTTATAAGACCTCTGTAACAACTTTCATCTAAATTTCAACAACTTCTAAGTATTTTAAGTGTTACCTGTAGACATTTTAGCAAATTTTTCAATAATTGGTCACATTACCGTGTTTAACTCCATATTTATTCTAAGCATAGAATCAAAAAGTTCTTGAAACTCTTCAACGTGGGCTCATTAAGAGCACAGGTAAGAAGAATATCTGTTCTTTAGCTGGCATCCCTAATCTAACCTAAAAAAAATTGTAGTACATTTCTGATATTTTTAATAATTTTTTTTATCTGAGTTGAACTTTGTAAATAATTATTTTGACTATCAGTTTTACAAAATCCTGTGGAGAAGCAGAGTTTTTTCTTTTTTGTTTTTTCCTTGCTTTAGTTAATTTTTTTCTGGATTTGGATAGCTTTTTAAAATAGCCCTAGAGCCAAAGTGTAACAGTTTCAAAGCCTAATAAATATGAAATGAATACAGCAATATCAACTCAAGTGCATTTTTATGAGTGTTCAGTATTTTTAGTTCTAAGTAAAAATAAATGTTACCTATAATCTGAGATTTGTGACTATCAATGATATTGTGAAGAATACAACTTAAAACTCATAAACTGAGCTGATAACCTTCATATTCAGCAAACAAGTAAAAAAAAATGTTTTACTTTTCTCAGAATTTGTCCTCCTAAAGCTGTATTTTGCAATTCATGTTGTGCTTACCTTCATACCCATGCAGAGTATGATCTGGGAAAGACTTTAAATACCATGAAAGACATTTATGTGCAGCAGATGAATATCCTCTTGTATCTTTGCTCCATTGATCAGAGAAATTCATTTAAAAGGGGGAAAAGGAGGCAAATATATAACATATGTGGTTTGTGTCAACATAAATGTGTTCAGCAAGGAGAGGTAGGTCTGAGCTCAAATACTGAAATCTGTTTCCAGAACAGCTATATGGTTTAAAGAGAGCTCAGATCCTATAGGTGCTTTTCTATAAGGAAACGGAAATTTCATGCAAGCTTAATATTTTGATGACTGTGTCTTGTCTCTGTCTGAATTAAAGTCTATGGCTTCTATATAACAGAGTAGTTGAAAGTGAGCTCAGATATGTCATGGATTGAAGAGATCACAGTAAACTGAACTTGGCTGAGTACAGGGGTTTTCTCACATTCTTCCCTGACTTCAACACAGTTTTGGGGGAAAGCTGAGATTATATTCTAGTGCAATAACAAAACTTCTTGCTGCTTTGGTTTGCCAGCTGGTAGAGACCTGCCTTTCTGTACTGAATATCATGCATTTGTTGGGTTTACTGACAAGTAAAAGGAGTGTTGTGCAAATTCAGCTGTCTCAGCATGTTTGGAGAGGGGTTTTTTACAGACACTCTTAGCTGTTCAATACTAATACTTCTGGGAAAAAAGGCAAGACTTAGCATGTTCTCCTATATTATTATTTCAATTGGCTACTTTCTGTGCAAAGCAGCTAGCTTCTCTGCATTTCCCAGAACCATGCTGGTTTCAGGGGACCCAGTTTTGGTTTTTTGTTTTAATATGGTTAAAAATTAGGACTTTTATTGGTTCTGTGAACTGAGGACCTTTTGGATTTTGTTATAATATGACTGGAAACGGAGACATTTCTCTTTCTTTGAGCTGAGGACCCAGGAGAGGACAAAACACTGGACTGATCTGCAGGAAGCAGAAGGAAACATTTTATGTCTAATGTAGTTTGCTATCTGATCCTGTGGAAAAAAGGATTGAAGGAGTAGGAGGAGGAGAGATGACCAAAGAGGAAAAAAAATAAAACAGAGGAGTTGCATCTTGCTAGAAAAAGAAGATACATGGTAGTGGCTGTTATAGGAGTGCTCAAACCCTAGCCAAGCAAAAATAATCGTTTCCCTAACATGCAGAGCAGATCCCACAGTGCAGGTAGGTGAAGGTACTTCTTTTTGAGTGGTCTCAGAGATGGGAAAATGTTTTGGCTTGTAAAATCTCCATTAGTTATGACTGCAGCCAAAAAATGCCAGTGCCTACAGAGCAGCTTACTAAAGTTAAGCACTATCAATTTCCTCATGTCCAGCACATATTTTGCAGAAATTCATGCAGAAGGTTTACAGTGATTCATGAAATTAAGTCTTACCTTTACTTTAGTCCTAGTTCAATATCAGTTTCCAGGACTTTTCATTGCTTTGTCTGCATGATGCAATGCAAATTGTAATTCAGAAACAACTGAGCTCAATCTAAACTACTTGGGCTGCATTAGCTAAGCCTACTAGAGAATAATACAATTCTAAAGCAATTAAAGCTAAGCAAAGTTTTAATACTTGTATTTGGTGTCTCTGAAGGTGCCCTGCATTGCACTTTCTCCACACACTGTTTGGATTGTCAAGCTTTCCTCTTCAGTGAGCTGAGGAGACCCCCCACTGCTTCTAGTTTATAATCTCCATCATCTTCATTTCTTTACAGTGATGTTCCAAGTTCTTCTTAGCACCTAATACAGGTAAGAATAAATTCTAGTGGCTAAGGAGGATGAATACACAGTTTCATTATTCCAAACTATGGAATTATAATGCACAACTTGGAAGGGGGAGGGAAAAGGTCAACTGGGAGATATTATCTATAGCAAGAAACTATTGTAGCAGTATTTCAGATAGTTTCAGTAGCTTATCTGGTTACTTTAAAGTGATGGAGAGGGTCTACATTATGTTAAATCAAATAAATGTCACTTCTATCTTGTCTGAAAAAACATGTCATTTTCTTTCCCAACAGCATCAACCAGAGGGGTTATAACACTATATTTATATATATACATGTCCTGGTTTGGGACAATTATGAAATTCAGAGATACAAGATATATAAAGAAATAAGAATTTTATTAACAAAAATATAATATGTAAATATATATATTTGAGGTGGTAAAATGAAACAGTAGCAAAATAAAATTTAAACAGTCCTTTTTTGTTGGTAGTGATGGCTGGGGGTAGCTGAGCAGGCCAGTAGGGACGTCCGAGGGAAGTGAGGGCTGGCAGTGGAGGTTCAGGGGTTTACTGAGGGATGCTGCGACCGGGTTGCTGCGGGGTTGTCACAGAGAGGTGATGGAGAAAACCCATGGATTCCCAAGGGCAGTGGATTGGTTTCAGGCAAACTGATGAGAGGGCAGCGGGCTGGAGTCAGTCCTTTTTCCAGGGATGTTGAGGGTGTCTGATGGGCGGAGACAGGCAGGAAGCAGCAAGATGGAGGGTCGGGACCACGTGGGCTGGAGCAAAACAGCAGCCACGGTGGTCACAGCAGCAAGGGAGTTGTTCTCTCGCCAAAGCAGACCACCAAACAGCAAGTGCTGTGAGCCCTGGCCGCTGTTATATAGAATTCTGGTCTCTTCCCATGATCCTCCTGCCCCCGCACACTGCCTCCTGACACACCCTAGGGATGTGGCTGTGCTCCATTGGCTACTACTGAACCCACCCTGCCCCTGGCCCCACCCCACCTCCAACTGAAAACCCGTGAAAATCTCCTGTTTTGAGCCATGTGCCAAATATGGCAGCCACCCCTGGTGTCCTCGCGCCGTCCCCACCTGGCCTTGTGCTGGTGCTTGGCCATGCCAGCGCAGCATGGCAGCAGACTCTCCCAGGATCCACGGTGCCACTGCAGCTGCCCTCGGCCACCCCCTGGGCTGTCCCTCACTGCCATCACCTCCGGCCTCACGCTCCTGGAGGGCCCAGGGGAACGAGAAGGCACCGCCACCCGTCCCCCAGGACACCTGGCACCAGCCACAGTACCCAGGATTTGCGGCGGCGGGCAGTGCTGTGGGCATGGGACAGGATGGGGGGTGCCACCTCCACGTGGCGTGAATGAAAACGGTGTGTATGCAGGAAACCACGTGTGCCCAAGGCTTCCAGCAGCCAGGACTAAGGGGTGAAAACAGCCACCATGGCTGTGCCCTCCTGCCACAAGCGCCAGGTGCAGAGCTACCACTGACTCCACAGTGCACGCAGGTCCGGGCCATGGGCAGCCTCTATCCAACCCCCCCACCTGCCTGCATGGCAGGAAGAAAAAAAGGGCTTGCATCGTGAGGGCAGGGGGCCCCACTGTGCGAGGGGAAACATGATTGTGCCACTGCATGGTCCCACAGGGGCCAGCACCGGCTGCCAACACCACGCTCACCCGCTCCGCCGCGCCCTGCAGGACGTGGGATCCCTGCTCCTGTCTTTCCCTCCCCTCTCGCCCCATTCATGAAACAGAGTAACAAGAGAAAGGGACCGTGGGGAAAGGGTGGTGGAAGGAGGGGAAAATCTTTATTTATCTGTTTTGATAAAAGGAACAGTTTTAAAAACAAGTGCTAGACTACAACAATATATATGGAAAATATATAAAAATAAAAATTTCAATATATATATATGTATAAATAAAAAGTTTCTGTCCGATGCGCAAGGTGGGACCCTTAGAATATGAAATCATAGAATTAGGGTTGGAAGAGATCTCTGGAAATCATTCAGTCCAACACCCTTGACAAGGGAGGGTTACCTAGAGCAAGTGACACAGAAATAAATCCAGGTGTGTTTTGAGTGTCTCCAAAAAGGAATCATTGACTCTGTCTTCCCTGACCATAAAATACGATATTAGAAAGCACAGATTTTAAGTGTTTTTCTACTTGCGCACCGCAAAGACTTGAAGGTGATTCATAGTTAACATTAGACGACTCTTTTTCCAAGTGGTGAATTGACAGTAATCAGGCTACCTGTGAGTCTGTTGAACTGACTGTTATTGTGGCTGTGGCATGATGGTTTTTTATTAAGAGATTTCTAAAACCTGTACTAATTTTGCAAAGTACTATAGAATAAGGTCTGAAAACAAATCATTTCCGTGGCTTTTCATTGAAATTACCATTAAAATGCGGAGGATGAATAAACCTCTGCCTTCAGGCTAAAGAGTCTGGATTGCTGTCTGCCTGCATTTTCTTTAAATCTGAAAGTAATTCTTCTACTTGAATTTCTATTTGATTTGATTAGTTTTAGGGTTGAGGATTGTGGAGTTTTTTTGTTGTTGATTCCATTTCAGTAAACTGCTGTAGAAATTTATAAGTGTGCTTAGAGAGGCTTGGGATCAAATTCAGATTTTATGTAAATGAACACTTTGCTCTGGGTCTCACTTTTGCTTGGGCAGCAGCACCATGAATCTCTGTCAGGCACTTAAACATGCTCATGTTGTGTATAATTATATAGAGATGATTCTCCTCAAACTGTCTAGAACACTTAAATGCAGAGGCCAATGTTGCCAGTGCATTGGCATCATTGACTAGTACTTTTAGATATTAAATATTTCTTATGAATTATTCTTAATATTTAGGGTGGCAGTAATAGTTATAATATTTAAATTCTTAATAATAACATATTCTTATTATTTAGGATATAAGAATTTTTTGCAAATACCCCCCTGACTGGAGAGAGAGGCCCTTCTGGTGGCAGAAAATCTGTGTTAGTGAAGATTGTTCATAACAGCACTTCCTGAGAATGTGCCTGGTTCCTGCTAATCTTGTTGAGGCATGAACTTCTTAAGGTATAAATGCTAATAGAAGTCTTACTTGTTTTGGCTGGAAATACCATCATCTAGAATCATAAATACAATAGGTAATTTTATAATTGGAAAATATAATGTTGAATCAGTAACGGTGTAAAAAGATTTAAGAAATATTAATACAGTGTCATTTAGTCTCACATCATAGAGATAATTTCTAGAATAAGGGTCAAGAATGAAAATATATATACTGTACTGGTATGATTCCTGGGTCATGCCATATGCACTGTGTTTTCAGAAATGTTGAGGTGACTGCACTAAAATTATATATGTTTAAAAAAGAGGCATCAGCTTGGTGACACTTTCAGGAATCACCTATTTGTTCTGCTGTTTCCCATCTAAGGAATGAAGATTGTCCTTTACTACCTTTCTGTAACTACTTTAAGAAGTGCTCACAGATCATTGTAGTAGAAATTGTGGGATTAAAAATATTGTGATTTCAGAGGACATCCTTGTTTATCAATAGCAAAAATACACAGATTCACCCAGATGGCTTATTTTGACTTCTTGTGTACCTGTGAATACTGTCCTTGTAAATCTTGACTTTCTTTTTCAATTCTTTTTTAAACTATGGAGAAAAAAATATATAATTTACTTCTTATAGTTTATGCTACTCACTTCATTTTGCATTCTACTTAAAAGAATCCAGACTAAAAAAATTGATCAAACATCAATCACAAAACCTACTATGTCAGGAAGACTGTACAATATATTCTGTCATTCTATTGATAATATAACATCATCAGACATTGGAATAGATTACCCAGGAAGGTGATGGAGATGTCCCTGGAGATGTTTAAGATGTATCTGAATCTGGCACTGAGTGATATGGTTTAGGGGGTTACAGTGGTAGTGCTGGGTGGATGGTTGGACTGGATAATCTTGTAGGTCTCTTCCAACTTTGATGATTTTATGATGATTAACTTGTTTTTCAGGAAAACTGAGCATAAATGTTAAGAAATGTTAGAAAGTTATATCTGAAAGATTCTATTTTCTTCGGTTTTGCTTTTCGCTTTTTTTTTTTCTTTTGATAACAGAGTGTGGGCCCATAGAGAAACTAAATGTCTCTTTAAGCTGATCAAAAATGCAGATCCTAATGTGGCAAAGATGACAAATGACTCTGTTGAATATATAACATAACCCAGGCAAACATCCCTTGTTAATGTCTTCCAAAGCTGCTTAGTTTTAGTATAACAGGGACATGTGGAAACTGATAACAAGCAAAAGCTGCCTGGGGCTGGTGGCTTGAGTCCTGCCTCCTATGTCCTGGTGGGGTCTTGTCTTCTAATATTGAGCAGAGAAGCAGCATCTTTCTATTTTGGCAGGAAAAAATTTGCAGTGCTTGGATTATTAGCATTATAATCACATAAATTTTAAATTCTCTTGAAACAGAGATAAGACAGACACTAACACTGCCAGAAACTGACTCTGTGTTCTAGAGTTTTTTCTAGAGTTGTTGTAGAGTTTTATTTCTTCTATAACCTTGCAATTTCCCCACATCAGTTCCTGGGTTCCTATGAACAACACGCTCTCCATCTTTCTATGGTCCATATCCATTAAGAGATCTCAGAGTCTATTTTGATAAAATACAGAGAATACTAATGAAATGATTTGATTTTTTTTTTGACCAGTAAGTGCTACTATTTGTTATTCCAATGATATTATACAATAGCTCTGAAAAAATATAGTTGATTTTTTTACAAGGTTTTAACTCCCAAATTACTCTAGAAATTATCTCAGCTCAGAAATTATTTCAATCTCTTCTTTACTCATTATTTCTCCTTAATATATAAGGAAAAAATATTTACCAAAAAAGCTAGAAATTTTCCCAATTTATCTCAGACAAAATCTTTTCATTCAGTTAGAGAAAATATTTTATTGATTAAAGCCATTGTTTCATCTAGCTCAAAGCCTGTCTTCAACACTGACAACTACCAAGTAATCAGTAGTGGTAATTGTAAGGAAGAAACATTATCTTGTGGTAAAACTGCTCTCCATAGTTTAAATTGAGGAGGAGAAAGTCTTGGCAGACTTGAAGATTAAACAACTCCATCTGAAGCTACTGGAAATATTTTCAATAAATTAAATGATGGTTTTACTGAGCCACTTAATTTATGGCCTAAAGCAGAAGGTTTGTTAAGCCTTGTAATGGTCATAAAAACTGCAATATATAAATATTTTATCTTTGCCTGGATCTCAACAAATAACTTCTCATACCAAAAACATTTCAGAACATTTGTAGATTTTCATTCACCTGGGGAAAAAAAAGTCAATAAAGGAGCCTTCTCAAGTAGATTTATGTGTGGGTATTCTCCTGGTTCTTCTAAAACAAGTATAAAAGTTTTACAAATGAACATATGCCTAGTTCTTGTCACACTCCCAGGGCTTACACATATAACACAATTACTCTCTTAAAAGAGCTTTTAAAGTAGTTAAATTCATCTAAGATGATCCTTATGATACTCACAAGTGATTGGGTAAAAAGAACCACTTTTAAAATATTAACTGTTACATGACAGCCCAAGCAGTCCAGCTAATAGTTTGCTGCTTTGTTGTTGGGTTGTTTTTTGGTTTTTTTGTGCGTATGCACCACTGAATCCTCTGGATCTGTTATTATAGGAATTGTATCAGCACTTCTCTGTTAACAGGCTGTACACAGAAGCTGGATTTGGAAAGGGGAAATTGCACAATGTTTGTGTTCTGTTCGATCAAAGCAAGTAAATGTGTCCAAGAATAGTTCAATTCCTAATGAAAATTTTTCTAAGTACAAAGGCATGGTTTGTCTGACTCTTTGTCTGCAGCTCCCAGGGTGTAGAGGTGTCTCCAGTTCAACTGCTCAGCACAGGACCTACTAACAATGGTTGGAGACTTTTGTATTTGGAAGATGAATAGTATCTCAAAAGCAGAATGTTAGCACTGATGAGCCTCAGGACTTTATGGACAGTGCCTTTAATGAACACAGTACTAAAGGATTTGAAGCCCTTTGTCTGCTCAGTGTGCTATATTGCAGATGAGAATATTCCCACTTTTCCTGCCCAGATGTAGAGGACTGTCTTGATTTCAGAAATGCATCCTTACTGCTTTTGCTCTGTCTCTGCAGTGTTCACTCGGAGATGGACTAAAGCTGTATGCTGGCTAGTTTGGAGGAGCCTGATTTTCAGATACACGTCCCTCTGGCTCCCAAAGGCTGAGGGAGGCCCACACAGACTCCTCGTTTGGGGCAGTGGTGTGGGCAGGGCAGCACACTCTCTCTGCTAACACAGCACCAACTGAGAAAGGATTTTTTAAACAGTTTTATCTTTTTGCACCTGAGGTCTACCTAGCTTCTCATTTAGACACCAAGTCTCACTTCAGACCTTTCCCTAAACATCTTTATGTTCAGAAGCAAAATGCAACAGCTAAGCAAAACGTACATTGCTGGCTCAGGTATCAATTTCTTTAAACATTTGGTTACATCGTGTCTGCCCCTAAAGAAATCTGATTTGTACTCTGGTATTTTTCAGCCTGCCACAGCCATTAGAAATAAAAGGCTGCCTAAACCTCAGAATGTAACCTAGAACCTTTTAGAAAAGGGAATTTGGATTTATTCCACTGGAATTAGGACAAAACCTGATATTGAGATCAGTTGGACTGCAAAACCAGCCAAAGTTAGGGTGTGTTGAGAACAGCAGTTTGGTCTCAGACAAGTTTCTTATCATGAATTATTCATGGCATTCGACTATTAAGAAGACTCTGATTCTTTCCTGTAAGACATGTAACTTTAGGGATGAAATTACAGAAACTCTCGGTGCTTACAAGTTCTCACTATCCTTCAGAAAAGATTTTCCTTTTATTTTAAAAGTCCATTAAGTTTTTTGAGAATCTGTTGACTTTTAATGCTGTGTAAATGGAAGGTGATGCTTTTGTAAATGGTCTTTTATGGTGAGGTAAACCATACAGGAAATGGAGCAAGAAATGTATATGTTCTGATTTTAACTGTGTCCAAAAAAATGTATACACTCTCTGGGCTGGGCCAAAACCAAGCTAGAAATCTAGTGTGGGATCTGGCCATAATATGTATGATTGTAGGCACCAAAATTTGGCATATGGCCTCTGTCTGGAGACTGGCAGACTGTTCCTCCTCTGCTGGCTATAAGGAGCACACAGGGTACTCACTTCAGATATAACTTTCAGATATCTGAGAAAGGCAGATTTCTGGTTAATTTAGAGAAATAGACTTTAATACCTTGCAGATAGTGCCTTTATGACTTCTCAAATACTTTTGATCTGCAAGCAAAGCAAAGTATATAGAAATATATATGGAAGAAAATATTTTCTGTCCAAAGGCATGTTTCCTGTAACAGAGGCAATGCCAACTTTACAAAAAAAAAAAAAAAAAAAACAAACCCAAGAAAAAACTCCAAACATTTGGAGATTAATGTGTTAATGCTATAAACCTTAAATGGGGATTTGAATTCCTGACCTCATAGGTAGAAAACCTCATGTCACTAGTGGCCAAGTTGTGAAAACTTCATTCTGAAGGAGGAGAAGAAGAACAAATATCATTGGGTTTTGATTTTGTTTTAATTGTTTGGGATTTTTTTTTTGAAGGGTGGGGGGCTATTTGTTGGTTGGGTTTTAGTTTTTCTTTAAATAAAGAGAAGATGAAGAAGAACTCAACATGCATGAAAGACTTCTGCAACATCCTGTATTGTCTTTGAGTTACTTGCAAAATTTTGTGCTATATTTGAGAGAGACCCGTTCGGAAAAGGATGCTTGATCCTCATGCATGTAAACTCTATTTTCAGTCTTTTTCTAAGCAAATAGCCTGCTTAGTGGTGGATCAGTGGTTAATTTTCTTATTTTCTTTGGAATAGAGCTGATCTGCCAAATCAAACTGAGGCATAAAGAGATAATCACATTGAACTGGAAGGGGACTCTATCCTTAAAACCCCTCCTGCAGCTAAAGGCACAGCTCTTGAGTGAGGTGGTGGCTGGAAACAGAAGTGGAGGTGCTCTTAGGAGACCAGGAGGGCCATTAATTGTGAAGCAATTGCATTATGTTTAGCTGGCCTGTAACTTTATTCTGCATCATGTAACACATGTGTACAATATTACCTCATAATAACATGCTGTGTTGTGGGCTGCTCACATGTGTATAATATCAAATGTTGTGGCTATCTGTAATCAATGAGCAGATCCTATCACTAATTTTGAGACTGCTCATGCACCGGTTTTTTCATCAAGTGTAGTTTCTACATTGCCTGCTGCTGGGAGCTTTCTTTGCTTTCTATTTTAGACCTCCAGCCCTAGCAATTTCATTTAAGGATCATTTCACTAGAGGAAGATGTATTAGGTTTCTGTATATGCTATTAGGAATTGGCTTTAGTAGAAGTTGTGAGAGGAATGTGGAAAGTACAGGTTGTGGAAGCTGTCTACAGTGATTCCCTTGTGGCAGTGAAGGCTTGATAAGAACAGATAAAAGTGGTCCAGGAACAATGAGCAATAAACTGGGAGGTGCCTTCAGAACCAGAGAGTAAACAGCTGCTCATTTCATTCACTTCACTCGTGCTTTTGTATCCTTTTCCTGTGCAGAAGAAAAACAAGTTATTAGAGTAGTTCTCCTGCAAACTAACAAAAGGATCTGGAATATAGCTTTCCATGTGCTTCAGGTGAATTCCCCTCCACAGGGAATGAAGTGGGGTTAAAATGGCCTCCTCTTCTCCTGCTATAGTTGTGAAGGGTCAAGGAGCAATTGTGATAGCTGAAACATGTTCCCTCAGGCAGAAATACAGGTATGAGATGTGGAAGTAGGAGACATCAAATTAAACACTGACCAGAACATGTGTATATTTGCATTCAGTTCTTCAGATGTTCCTCTGAAGAAATTATCTAATATTCTTGCAAAACCAACAGGATTGATAGTCTAAATCAAAACTCCCTCCATTCTTGACATTTTATGAATACCCAGGAAGGAGGTCCACTATCCTGGCCACCTCTCGATATGGGTAGGGAAGGACAGCCTCCGCTACCTCACCTCCTGAGGGCTTTTCTCGTGTGTTTTCCTCAGGGGATCTCCATGGAAGCTGCTGCACAGAAGCCACCAGTGCATCCCCTCTACTAATGGCAAATTCTCGTAAAGGTTTGTGTTTGGCAGGATGCCACTCATTAACTCAATACCACTGTTTCAGCACAGGGTTCTGCTGCTGTTTCTCTACAGCACATGTGGATGTTGCATGCATTTGGGTCCTTCCTGTCTTTCTGTTCATTTGCTTTTGATCAACATTATCATTATTTTATACTTGTTGAGATTTTCAGCTTTTGTCAGTGATTGCAATGATATAATTGTTTGACAGCTCTCTTTTCTTTTAACTCAAATTTATGGCCAGTTGTCCACAGCTTCTCTCAATTCATTTTCAGCAAAATCCCTTTGTTTAGACTTGAGCCAAAATAATTTTTTTTCTGGAAAGCATTGAAAGAAATAGTCCTGGCTGCCTCCTTTTGACAAAAGATAATTGAAAAGTATTGAATTTCTCACTTTACTGAAAGGTATCCAACTTTTTGTAAGAATTCCTTTTGATTTTGATGAACGTTAAAGAGATAATCTCTATTCAACTTCATTCATATCCAGTCACTGATACTGTTTGTCTGAGATACCCACTTAGTCACAGAGTTCCAAAAGTGGTTATTGTGAGGAAAGGCATTTGTGGGGCATACTTGTATATTGACTTAATTCTTTTAGTCACAGGGGAATGTTTAAAAAATATTAAAGTTTTCAGATTTTTTCTTTCCTTTTCCTTTCCCAGTTTTCTGGAGAGAAAGTATTTTTTTTTCTATTTTTGAATTTTGCTATACTAGAACAAATCTTAAGAAGGGGTAGGAATTTCTACTTCATACAAAAAGGTTTTTCTTGACAAATAAAATTCAAATCCTTCTTCAGCCTACAGAAACCTTGATCAAATTCCTACATGAAGTGTTTGGGTCAGATTTTAAAATTTCCCCTAAGAATATATTTTTAACACAATACCCAGGTTTTAAGAAACTTCACTTTGTCTACTCCTTTCATACCAGAAAGTTTTATGCAGACACTTGGAAAATATTATTTCCAAAATAACACAGAACTGGAAAAACTTATTCTGTATTCAGAGAACTTCTTTTTTTCATCTTAAGTGGACAACAAATTTCATTCCCATCACCATTAAGTAATATCTGTGTGATGAGGAAACATAAATGCTCCAAAACAAATCAGAAGAATAAAGGGAGAGATTTGAACAATACTTGAAAAGAGAGTTGAAACTGCATAAAGCAAATTTGTTTTTTATCTCCTATAATTCTTCTGTCTTATTGGCTGTGATCATCCCTTACTACCTTATGCCTTTTTTGGATTGTGAAGTATGTAGAACCAGCATCTGTCTTTAAAATTTTGCAGGCTGCTATGGATATCAGTTGTTCTGTATAAATATAACAATATGATTGTGCCTGCTTGTATGTTCACAGTTGTTATGATGGTAGTCCCTGGCTTCTGTGTCTACCCTGTGACTTCAGAAGCACAGCATCTAACAAATAGCAACAGCTGAGGGAAACAATCACTCACCTGTCAGAGCTGACCTTGCAGATGAACAAATCCACTTCCACTCACTAGAGATATTTGTAGCAATTTCACATTATAATAATTATAAAAAATATTATACAACTAAAAAAATCAGTATGAATTGTAATTTGTATGTATATATAGTAGCAATTCCTTTGAGTGAAAATGCCAAACAGTCATGCATAAAAAAGTCAGTGGTGCTAAATATATGAAACCGAACTACAAGGCCTGGGAACGTGACCTAAGAAATAAATAATAAACCAGACAGACAGATAAGAAGGGCTTTTTCTCAGAGCTCTACAACTCACACAACTTAATCTTTGTAAGGGAGGGAAGTGTTGCAAATGCTGCCTAATATTTTTCTGAAGCACATGTCCTCTCCAAAAATCCCCTAGTAACCATGCTGAAATGATTACAGTGGTTGTACCATGAAATGGCTTGGATTTGCTCATCTGGCTTGAAGTTCAGAGGAATGACCAACAAGCTGACTTATGTTCTTAACAGTGTAGACCCAGAAGGGTTTGAGCAGATGTTGCAGGCTTACTCCAGGCAAATACATGAAGTTTTGTGGTTTCTCTTAAGTGTTTGCTAATATCTACCACATTGCAAAGTCAAATGTCCTTTCTCAACAGAGCTGACTATTCATAATACAATACAGATGATTTAATCTGTGGTTTGGACTTTCCATTTCTACTAGAGCTGCGTAAAGTCTGAACTGCTCAAACCTACATTATACTGACATACAAACCAAAAAAAAAAAAAAAAAGGCCAAAATTCCCAATCAGTCCCAAACCCTCAAACTCTGCCAGTTCACGTCTGCATTTGGGTTATGTTGTGCTGCTATGACCATGTGCTAATGTGACATTGCTCCTTCAATTCTAGTAACTGGATGAAGTGGAAGCTTTTTTTCAGAAGTTTTTGAAGCAATCAGAGGTGAGTATGTTTTCAGAGCTAGAGGCACCAGGATCTTGACTGTACCTGATTCTGTTGCTTGCAACAAAGGTTCATCCACACTCCTCTCTTATTTGTGACTCACACACACACACAAAAATGCTAACTTTACATATTGAAAACATCATTTGCAATTCATTACCAGGTAAAGTAGTTTTAATATGACCATTCTTTCAAAATTGATCTAAATTCTCTTTGCAGTCCTGATCCTATTGTAATCCTGAAGAGATTTATGTTTTGCTTGGTACTTTTTTCACCATAAAAACAGTTTATACCAAAATGTGAAGTTCCTGAAGAACTCAGATGAATTAGTTTTGAGTTTGGTGATTGTTTTTGGACAAAAGTGTTATTGGGTGGAGGATTAGAAAATTCTGAACAATTTGTTTTAGCATCTTTAAACAAAGACATTTGCTTGAAAAACTGCTTTCAATAATAAATGAAGACAGAAGACTGAGAGATTTGAGTCCCACAAACAATACACTTTGTGTCAGGAGAAATATCTCTGCTGACAAAAAATGTATTTTGATTTTCTGTTGGTTTAGCAAAACAAACAATGAGTTTTGGTTAACTGAAGATTATTTTGGTTTTGTTTTTCACTTTGGGCAGAGCACCAAAAAGAAAAAAATCAATTTCATACATAGTACTGCTCCTAAGTAATTCCCAGAATGAAGCAGAACAAAATGAAGTTTATATCTTGATTGAAACACTGGCCACTTTTAAATCAATGGAAGAATTCCTGTTAATTTCACTGGGGTCAGGCTTTTGCCTTCATCTTTAACTTGCAGCTCAGTTTTCCCTCATTATACATTGCAGAAGTGAAGGAAACTTCTTTCTGGTCAAATCACTGCTAGTGAATCTGTCTCAAGAGAAACACGCAAACACTTCTCCTTTCTGTCCTAAAAGAGCACTGGAAAAAGCACATTTCACCAACTTTTATAATGTATATGGGCATTTTCAAAAGTATCTTAATGTCTTTGTCTATAGCAAACCCTGTTTAAGATGTTAATAATTTTTGACAAGCACTTCCCTTGTGTCTGGATTTTGAAAGGAAACCTAGAGCATAAAATGGCCTTGTTCTAGTCATGCAGTAGATTGAAACCAGCAGAAGCTGATAGCAAACAGCTTTTCTCAAATATAAATTTGGTTTGCTTTCCCATGGATTTCTACTTTGCCTTTTGCCGAAAGCTGGCAACACTATTTAAAAAGACAGAACAAAAATCAAACTCAGAAGTCTCCTTTAAATACTTTTTTTTTTCCATAAGCTGTACTTTCTCCTTGACATCCAAAAGCTTGGAAAGAAAATCTTTCCCATTAAAAAAATACAAAACCTTCAGAGAGCTTTCTCTAGAGCATGGAGCAAAACAAAGGGATCCCGAAGGGGAGTTTGTATCCTGGAGGGTCAGAACAGCTATTTCCCATTCCAAGGCTGACCAGCATCATGCACCACTAGTTCCTCCTGTTTGTTGAATCAATTGCAAGTCATAGGAAAAATGCACTTTTCACCCCTGTATGAGAACAAACCAGCATAAATTAGATCACAGTTTTATTTTTATGGCACTTTAAGGCTGTGGCCTATCTGAAAGCTTTTGAAAATTCAGCTATTTTTATGAGAGATTTGGGGATGCAGTGAATTTTCTAGGGCTAACAAGTCATCATATCCATCTAGCCATGGTATGTGCTATTTGTTATTGAAATTTGACTGTGTATGAGACCTTGGGTGCCTAAAAAGAAGTGTTAGTGTTGCGTGATTTCCTATCTTAAAAAATCCATCATTGTGAGAAAGAAACAATTAAGGTTGTCAATGGGATAGAGTGGGATTCATCTCATCCTAACCTAAACACCTGAAGTGGCAAGGCATCCCATCCTAATCTGCAGTGACATTATTGATGAGATCTTCATTGATGGTCATGAAAGCTGAAAGTCCATGCACTCATCTGGACACCTACTTCTTCACCATTGGAATGGGCTGCCCAGGGAGGTGGTGGAGTCACCATCTCTGGAAGTGTTTAAAAAAAGACTGGATGTGGCACTGAGTACCATGGTTTAGTTGATGAGGTGGTGTTAGGTCATAAGTTGAATTTGAAGGTCTCAAAGCTCTTTTCCAACATAATTAATTCTGTGATTCTGGATACCCTCTGAACTTGGGGAAGGTATTTTCACTTTCATTTTTTCTGCTGGTGTTCTCCAAGTTAAAACAAAGTAGGTGTAGACATTTATTTATTCTTGAACATGTTGTCTATATAACCATTGTTTTCACACATTTTCTACTGCTGTTGTAGGCAAATTATTCAGGTCTTGCCTGTACTGAATTTGGTTTTCATTTACTAATGGTAATATGTGTTTATGTTCTTAAGTAAAAACTCTTGCTGCTTGTGATTGGGGATTCCCCAGGGACGTAAAGCTGATAACAGTTCTCACCTTAAACTAAATTAGGAACATAAGTTTATAACACAGTGTTAAAAAAAAGCAAGGAAGCAAATTAAAAAGAAAAATGTGAAGAACAAACTAAATTTTAATTTCGCGTTGAATGAAAAAGATACTGAATTTATTGATGAAAACACAAGGATCGTGTTCAGGCATCAGGCTATAAATGCTAAGAAGGCACAAAACATCCTGCAACAAGAGAGAAAACAGTTACGGGACTAAGCAGAACATTTCTTTAATGTGGCATATTAAAATAGCAATTTTAGTTTTGCAAGGAGTCATTTGTAAATGTATATATATATACATCCTCTACCATGTGTTTCCTCCTCCCTTCCTGCTGGACCAGCCTATCCCTTCTCCCATCTTCTGCTGCAGCAGCAGCCAGGCTTTTCATTTCACTTGCTCTGGCAGCTGCAGTCCCACCCTTGTCTCAGCACTGAGCACACATAATGATTACATACGTCTATTGCAAATGATCCTTTTCCCTTCTGCCTCCCAGCTACAAATTCCCATCACAGTATACCCCTCTTTAAATCTCTTCTTTATTGAGTTTCATCAGCATAAGGCCATTGTTAATACATCTGTTTGAAATAAAAAATAATTTCCCTGTGTCTGCCACCCCCTCTCCACTACAGTTTCACTCGATCCCAGGTTCCAGCCATGATTAACCAGCACACATGTTTTAAATAATAGCTATCTTCTCTTCACACACCCCTCCTCTCTGTCCCAGCTGCAGAATTCCCTGCTGCGTTATCCTCATTTGTAACTTTTCTGACTTGTTTTCAGCCATGCTCTCTCATCACTGTCTTCCCTGCCATTTATATTTGCTTATGGATGTGTTCAGCACATTTCTTGCAAAGAAAAGGCTCTAAAAAAGATATGACACTATCACAGTCTTCATTTTAGATCAGGCAACTCAAGCCAACAGGGTTGGTGAACTTTGCTGCTTGCTCCAGAGTGGGCAAAGAAGGCTTGGGAATAGCATCACATTTCCTACTGTTGTAAACAGGAGCTGGAAATCAAGATATTTAGGCTAATGGGCATGTGCCCTTGTGCTGAATGGTTCTTCTTCCCTTTTCAAAGATTTTACTCTTTTTGGAGATAGGTGTATTTGGGAAGCATTACTTACCTCTAGTTTATATGTAAGACTTATAGTGGGTTAGGGAAGTGGTGGATTTCAAACATACAAGCACATCCTTTCTGCTGTTATTCAATGCCCAGAGATAGTCTTAAACTTTTGGAAGACGAGGGCATGGGCCCATTCTTGTTCCCATCTGTACAGCAGATGGCTTAAGCATGTCCCTAGCTTAACCCAGTGGGGCACTGGGTAATTACCCTGGCTGCTCATGCCTCTTACTGCAATTATTCACTCCCAAACTGTTTCAGTCTACTATGCAAAAACTCTCGACACTGAAATATTTTCCCTTCCTTTGCCTATCCTGCTATGAACATTACCAGAACATGATGGTGCAGACAGTCCTCACACTTGCTGTGTTTATATTGTATCCCAGAACTGGTACTGTCAACTCTGGGTACTCAAA
This sequence comes from Serilophus lunatus, assembly GCA_013399895.1. Lineage (NCBI taxonomy): Eukaryota > Metazoa > Chordata > Aves > Passeriformes > Eurylaimidae > Serilophus > Serilophus lunatus. The sequence goes on from VXBA01000620.1 coordinate 286,142, forward strand.
AATTATGACTTATCCTCCAAACATTATCAAGACAAAAGAATTAATTAGCAAACAGTTGTGCTTCTTCATCTGACTTCTTGCCTCAAGTCAAAATTTTCGACTTTCCTCTGTGACTGTAGTGTCTAGATATGTAAATATTTTTTTATTCTTTTTATAAATGAAAGCTAGAATTCCAGTTTAAGCTCTTATTTTGGAATGTTTAGGCTGTTTAGGGAAAGTGATGCTTTAGGAAGGAATCACATTCTTTGTTATGGGTCTCACTAAATACTTAGAAACATTGGGAGTATGCTGAACACTTAACTCCAAAGGAAAATAAGTGTATATACCTGATAGCATTTCACCAAAGGTAAAAGTTGCTGGTCATCTGTGTCACTTGTTAAATGTCACTACCTAAATGTCAACAAAAACAGTGAAGAAGAACATTTGGAGCATGGTGCTATTTTCTTACTAAAACATTGCTCTGAATAAGCAAATATACTACAACAGTATTATGTTATACATATATTATTCTATTTATATAATACCATGATATTGACAAGTGGTTATGTCTTAAATAATTTCTCTATTGTGTAATAAGTGTATTTAATTTTAAGTTCCTACAAAAGAAAAAGGACTATAGAGAGGACAGTTAACTTGAAGTACTTAGCTAGAACCAGAGTATCAGAAACATCTTCTCTAATTTTATTGGTAGAAATGCCTATGGTGGGTTTCCTGATTTTGCGGTTTTTTGTTTGTTTTTTTTTTAATGACCTTTGTGGCTGACTAACTCACAAGAATTAAAATATTTAAATATTAAGGGGTTGAATCCAGACACAATTAATCTGACATCACAAAAACCATAGAGCAACTCAGAAAAAAAATTGCAATAGTACTTCTTCAAAATACTGTCTTGGTCCGCCTCAAAAATATTTTACAATTATGAAATCACAGAACAAAACTGAGGGAAGGTTTGACTGGAAACACATAATTTTCTAGTTAAGATTCCAAACCAAAAGGACACCAAAGGAGTTACATTGAATGTTGAAGCCTATGTATGTTTTCACAGACAACTTTTGAATCTAACATTAGATTTCTGTAAAAATCACAAACCACAAAATAAAAGAATATTAAGGGAGATTTTGGATACAACAAAATCCTGTACTTGGAGAAATTAAAACCAGATAATTACCTTTCATGTAAAGCTGCAATCTCCAGCCTATGCCATATTGGCCATTTGTTTCTTGTAAGACCATCTTGACATGACTTATTCACCAGAGGAGGAGAAAAATCAGTGCAAGGCTGGCAGTGAGGTGCATCTGCTCAGCCCAGACTCTCCAACTCGTTTGACTGAAAGCCTAAGACAACCCCAGAGGGCAGTGATAAATATCTGGCACAATTAGAGCATGTGAGCTGGTGTGGGCAGCTGGTCTAGAGAAACTGAAAGAGATCTTGCATTTTTGACATTAACTTGGAAAACAACAACAATAAAAGAAAAGCTAAAAAAAAAAAGAAAAACAAAGGAGAAGAGCTGCTGTTGGGAAAGTCGAACTTCATTTCCACAAATTATTATTATAAAAACGGAGCATCTTAAGTGTGGAACTTAAACACTCTTAAGCTGGATTTTTCCGTGTGGCCTCAACCAAACTGGATACTGATAAACTGAATTTGTCTGAAGCAGCAGAATTTCTCTCTCTCACTCCTTCACAATCGTCTGCTCAATTGACATAAAATACAAAAGGTGTCTCCAAGGTGAGGTTATGATGAAAGAGAGACCGAACTGAAACCTCAGATTTCATTGTTATTGTTGTTATTTCTATTAAAAGTTGTCAGACAAAAACAAATGATAGGTGATGTCTACAGTAGTAAGGAGTTTACAAGAGACAATCCACTCCTAGATAACTTGTGATTTTCTGGGTGTTGGCCAAGATAGACGATTTAGTTTTAGATGAAAAGTAAGAAATAAAACCAAGTTAATATTGACTTTGGCATTTGGAGTTGTAAAGTAGGGAAAAGTGTAATTTTCCATTTCTGCTTTGTTTTCTGCAAATTCTTGATGTTCTTTGCAAACACAAAGAAAAATGTGATGAGAAATGTTACACTTCCATGAATAATGCATATGCCCATTTCCTCACTTCTGCTTATGAAACCAGAGTTCTCTTTACAACACTACAGAAAAAAAAATGTAGGTTTGGCTCATTTGTTGTTCAAATTGTTAACTGAGTTGCAAATGCAAGGCAAAATACTTTTCTGGCTTGTGCCTCTGCAAAGACAGAAGGTTTCTTGGGATGTGATCAAAAGACAAGAAAGCAAAGCAAGACTTGCTTCTGCAAGTTAGAATTTATCTCCAACCATCTTTTATATTTTACTGCTGGAAGTGGTACATCAGCAGGAACCAAGAAAAATACAAGTATACAGTCTGGCTTTCAAACCTCAGTGGAATTTTCAGGCCTGATGGTAGAAGTGCTTTATCTCAAATCACTACTCATACCATTCCCTCATTGGTTCTGCAGTAGAGTAAATATGAGCACACAAGCACATGTGTGCGTAATGTAGGATGTGCACTGCAGGCTGTGCATGATCAGCGAACATTTGGCAGCTATCAACCGTAACAGCTTCCTCTTCTCAAGTCTAATGACAGCCTGGTCTTTTGTACTCCATAATTGTCAATGTATTAAAGTGCAATCTGTGACTTTACACTTGAAAACATGAATATTTTCATACTGAGCCCCATATTTGATTCTTCTCCAGTTAGTCCATATACATGCAACTGGTTTCATGGTTAGATTCTTCCGGTCCTCCAGTGAAGCGGAAATATTTTACAGATTTTTTTTCTCACAGTTGAGCTTATCATGTGTGTTCTTAAAAATGTGTGCTCTCCAGAATGTCTGGATCTGCGGATAACTAACAAAGGTTAAAGTGTTGCTGAGGCCTTTTTGCACCTAGAATAACTCTACCAATCTGTCTGTTTTCTTTGAACTAGTACTTTCCTGCCATTTTTAGTTAAAATTGGCTAATTATTCAAAAATTAGTAGTGGGGATAGACACAAACATCCAGAGTGTGATGAGGTAAACCTTGTTCCTTTGGGAGACTGGACTAAAATGACTTCTATGTATGCTACATGCACATCCTTCTTCCTCATGGGAGCAGCTACCTACAGTCTGCTCCATGACCATTCTAGATGTGTGCACATAACCATTAGCAACATAACCATGTGGAGGGAATATTCTATGCAATAGATTTTACACATTAAATGCATTTAATGCAATAAATTATGAAACAAAAAGCGAGATTTCCCATTACTTTAAGATCTTGTTGTTTGTCTGTGCAATAGATACATCCTACCAGTTTCAAGTCTTCCACTGTCAAAAGCAAGAGAGTTTTCACTTAAGCTTGTCACAAGGTGTCTTCAGGCAATTCACTCCCAGAAGATTTAACGAGTCTTAGAAATCACTTTACCTTTCCCAATCTGTTTAAAAGTTAGACTTCTAATCAAAAGTAATCATCCTTTAACCCACAGTCACTAAATAAATGCTGCCAGGAGACCAGATTACTCGTCCTAAAGAAAAGAATTAGTGCTAAGAGCAGATGGTGGTACATTTTCGGATCGCTAGATCTCATCGATGTCTCTTCAATGGCCTGAAAGAAAACCTAGATAGGCAGAATGTGTTGAGACGAAATCTGGACCTGCTGACTTCACTGGGAATTGCTCACAGCCTTTGAAGGTGAAAGTCTGTCTTCAGGTAACAGAATTCACATGTTGAACTGCCTGATGGTTGTGTAATGCAGATATGTGACCTCTCCTGGCTGTGCGATGGCCACAGCAAATTCTTTGCTGTTGGTGAGACAAATGGGGGTTTAAAAGGGAGAGAATGTTTTTTTTAATGTGGTTTAGTAATTTGTCTTCTAGTTAGGAAATTAGAGGGTTTATGGTATTGCCTTGTCACTGCTTCATTGCTCGTCTCCACTACCAGAGGTAGGGCAAATAACATCATCTTAAAAGAAGGAATTTGTGTGCCAAAAATGATCTTGCCTTATTTTTTCATATGTTACCATCCAATGACACGTGACAAACTGCGCAGAAAACACAGCTGCAATGTTCTCTGAAAAGGACTGCTTCAGTCAAACCAAGCTGCTTTTTTAATTTTGAAGCCAAGTTGCCAAACAATCTTTCAACATTTTGTGGTATTTTCTGTAGGATCCTTCAGTGTAAGAAAGTGCAAAAAGTTCAGTTTTAAGTTATATCAATCCTCTCTGCTATGTTGCTGTATGAAATGTTGACATTCTCAGCTTTTCAGTCACTCATCAGAGCAGCTTCTCTACCACAGATACATGATGTCTTATAGATATACCACACATTAGACATGCTAGATACAGGGCAGCTCTGGCATAGTATACTTTGGATATAAATGCCATGAACATTTTAATACCTCACTTCTGGTCCAATGTTTCATTTGTTACAAATACTTTCAAACTACTGTAATGCTTCAGGTTTTGTTCTTTTTCTGAAGAGTCTGTTTCTTTTCGCTCAAGATTCAATTGGTTCTGTTATATACAGTTTTGTGATCTGATATCTGTTGTCTCTTGAAACACTGTGAGAAATTTCCAAACACCCACAAAAGCACAAACTAAAGGTCCCAGTTCCTGTCAGTGAGATGAATTATCTCTGTGTTTAGTTTATCAAAATTAGGGTTCACGTCTCTTATGCCTTTTTTTGCAAGATTTTCAAGCTTCCAGGACCTCAGCCTACTTGCCTGTGTTCCCCACACTCTCTCGTTTCCCTTCCCTTCACTACATATCTACCCTGTTTTTTTCCATGTGATACCCAAGCAGACTGTTAACACCACAATCCCAGAGGTCTCCCAATGCTGTTGCATACCTTTTCCAAAGGTAGCCATCCTTTCCCAGAAGAAATAAAACATAATATTTTATACAGAACTGCAGTTCCTAGAGAGTAAACCAGCAATCTTAACTAGACAGCTAGAAAAAAAAATTTTCTAGAATAAATCAATAATTTGTACCTTTGCAAATCACTTTTCTACAACACAGGACTAGAAAAAAAACAGCCTAGGCTTTCTAGAACATCGCTATGTTATTCCTCTTGTTCTTAGAGGACTTTTTAACTTCTATCCAAAAACCTTTGTTTTGTAAGGGAAAATAAACATCTTTCTCTGCCCATCTCTAAGGTTATAATTTTCTCTTTTCATAATTTTGTGCTGTGCTGTTTCCATCAATTGTCTTGTTCTGCAAAATAAGGTAAAAAGAATTACCAGCAAAGCTGTTGAAATCTAAGATTTCTGAAATTACTCGTTAATATTGCTCCTCCTTCCAAAACATGCCCATGCTGTGTTTTATTAGCTTGAATTTAGAAAGCAAACAGCTTTCTATCAGTCTCATCTCTTGTAAATCAGGCAGCCTTCCAGCACCAGAATCAGCAAGCTCCCTAAATCCTGACAGTAGTTGTACAGATGGGAGAATGTGGCCATGTTACATTCAGTAGAGTGGTGTGAAGGTCTTCTTGGGCTTTGCAATTTGCCTGTACCCAGATGTCGTTTCTTTTGGGAAGGGTGGTGGTGTTGGTTAAAGATTGTCCTTTTGGATCCATTTGTACAGCATCTGTCATCACTTGGCCCACAGCTGCAACTGAAAACCAACTCCATTGTGTGTCTGAACAGAAATTGGATTAGAAATTCAGAAATCCAAGTCCCTTTGATCTCTTTTTTGTGCAGTAAGCTTTCACTAAATGGTTATTTTTAATTTTTTTGACATGAGTTCAAGAGGGGCAAGACAAAGAGATGGGTGATGCTGAGACAAAGCCCATAACTGCTCAGCAACATGAAAAAATACCTTATTTTTTGTGATCCTGGTTGTTACTGGTACTTTTGGCTTCTTAAAACTCAATGGAGACTGTTTTTTAAATCTGAAAAATTGGATTGACTTTCATTGATATAATAGGAAGTGTCCTCTAAAGTGTCTCAAAGATCTCCCTGTTGCAGAAATGGTACATCATATTTGTCCAGCCTTGACCAAACTACTGCCATGTGCTACAAACATCTTTTCTCTGCTCTGTCAGACTTCCCAATAAGTGCAAAGTCAATTTCCACTACAGGTAGCATTTCCTCTTTTAACTGTTGACAAGATCTGTCTGCTGTAGTTTCTGAGGGCGCTGAAGGGATTTTCTGAGCTGTGTCTGTGTGGCCTAGATGCCAGCTAAACTCAGTATGCTAATCCTTTACTGCAGCTTCTACTTCTGTGTCATCTCCACCCATGCTCTTGGATACTTACCTCCCACAGATTTCGCTCATGCACACTCGGATCCTGCCTCCTTCCCCTATCGCTCAAGTGCAGAAGACTTAACAGGAGAAAAACTAAAGCATGTGGATAAATGGTTTCTCTACTGTATGATACAGTAGCCACATTTGAATGTATTACAAAATTATCTTTGTTGGTTTGCACCAGAGTTAAAGAGAAGCTGCAAATGCAGAAGATAATCCTGATTTACATTACCATGAAAGTGAACACTCTCTCCATCACCATTCATCATTTTGCTGGTAATTCATAAATGATTTTGATCTATGAGGAAAATACTCCTGTACACTTGAGGAAACTCTAATGCCTCCATATTTTTGCAACATCTGACTTCATTGTTCTGTTGTCAGAAATTAGTCTGGTACCACTAACTAATGCAGAGATATTACAGAAAAAGGGCTTCTTACTCATTCCAGTGGTGTACTCAAACAGGTCCTAAGACAAGAAGTTCAGTCCCAAGCTCTCATATTTTTCTGGAATGAAAAATTACATGTATTAACTGCTGTGGAAACTCTTAAATTGATCCATTTTGATTACGAATGCAGAATAGTTTGCAATTTGTCCACAAGTAACATGGAAGGTAAAACTGACTGGCAGGAAAGGAGACATTCCTATAGCACAGAAATAAAACATTTTTAAAGTCATGTCCAATGCTAAGAATAAAAAAAAGCACAAGTCCTGAACTTTTAGCTTTTTGCTTTATGCTCCTCTTAACATGTGCTAATTGCTCTCATATTGCTTCTGCAGCTAAAGGGATGAATGCTGTATTCCTAGCTCAGAAATTACAGCCATTAAAAGAACATTGGCCCAATGACCTTCCAAAACACATTTAGGAATTATGAAGAATAAACCCTTGCAGAGCAATTATTTCTATCGCCAGAGTACTCCAGAAATAAAAGACATTTTTCTTTCTATGAAGCTCTGATTTATGTAAAACTGAGGAATTGACTAATGTAAAAATAGGATGCAAAGCCTATTAAAAGTGGAAGGCAGTGGGAAAGACAGACCAACCAGGATATTCAAAGAACACAAAAATTACCCGTTCGTATTTACCTGCCACTGCAGGGAGAGTTCTGATTACTAGTGAAGCCTAGAATAAATGTTGTTCAGGCCACTGAAGTGCCAGCATGAATCCTTACAGGCTGTTGAAATGCCTCCAGAGAAAAGGACATATGTTTAACATATCCTTGAGCCGCTGGTACTGATGCTGCATTGAGAGCAGAGGTGTAGACTGGTTTTCCAAACAAAAATATTTTAATACCTATTTTACCGAGGTATCTTCTGTCGAGTTATCTTGTGTTTGGACTAAAAATTAGAAGTTTGCCTTTTTCTCTGCTTATTCCTTTTAGAATGTAGAGCTGCAAATGCTTGAAGCTATTTGAAAGGATTCTAGGTAAGAAACAGCTGTGAGACAATGTGCTTAGTGGTCAAGTCTGATGTTGAAATTGGCTTCTGGTAAATAAGAGCCTAGACCAGAAATAATTCTAATTTGTGGGCAGATTGTCCTTTATTTGGTGTGTTTTGAAATGAAGAATGACTGCTCTGGCTTCACAGAAGAAGCTGAAAGGCAGAAACACTCTGTGGGCCGCAGACTGTCCCCCCTGCAAATACACTTGAGTGACATGAAGAATCTGAACAGAATTACAGCCTGAAGCATCAGTGTGGTACTGATGCACTGTATCTTGCACATGTAAGAGCTGGTAACAAATGCCAGGACATTATCTTCCCTCTCTTTCCTCTTCAGGGACATTTTTGGGAGTGTGTGAGGGAGGTAGATGACCGTTCCAATGCCGTACACTATTGTACCTGCCTACCTGGGGGAATGGTGAGCCTCAACACGGTTGTTTGCAGAAGATTTTCTTGTGAGGCCAAAAACTCTTCATCAGCCTCACCAGCATTGCCTCATCCAATGAAACTGCACTCAGAAAACATTTCTCTCTTTAGGACCTCATTCTTCAAGGCATGAAGAAGCCTTTATGCCAGCTTACTTCCTTTAAGACATCACTCGAAAGGCTATAGTGTCCAAATTAGAAAATTTAGGTGGAGTATGAGATCAGTGTGCTATGGCTAAGGTGCTCATTGATTTATCACATGATCTTGTGCCTCAGCTTCTCCTGCTTTGTCCAGGGAGGAAAGACTGATTCTTGCTATGTCACTGTACAATATGATCCTTGATTATAATTAAAGATATTTATTAAGAAGGACTAATGCTGTAAAACAGGGTGAAAAATGCTAGAGATGGTAGAAATAATTTGCAAGGCAGCATCTAGAGAGCATGAAGACAGCATTTAGGCAGCCTGCTGTACAGGCTCATCTTAAGCTTATCTGGACATATAACTATAACAATCTACTGAAAACAACCCAATATATCTTGGGTACAAAGCACACAGACTCAGGGGAAAAAAGAATCCAAAACAAAACAAGCAAACAAAAAACTCCACAACAAAACAAAATCAAAAAACTTACAAAAAACAACCAGCCAACAGAAATCACAAAACAAAATCCAAAACAAAACTAACAACCTCCCCTCAAGAAACCAAAAAACACCCAAACTTCATAACCTAAACTCCTAAAAAACCAAGTAAACAAGAAGAATAAAATACTTCAGTGTCTTCAGCAGTTTTGTGTCCTGGAAAAGTGCAGATGCTTGCTGAGCTGGATGTTAAACAGAAAATTTGTGTAGATGAAGTGGCAGCTGAAAGGGAGTAGGAGAGATATGGAACCACTTCCTCCTCACCTTGATTTTTCTCTTCATCCCCAGAGACTCTTTTTGATGTTTTTGTCATGTATTATTTTATCCAATATAAATCAATGCCGAATGAGACAGACATGTGGACCTAGATGTCTGTTCATTTAATCATCCCCTGGACAGAGTCCCAGGTTGTGAACCAAATGGGATAAATGCAAAGAAGATGAAAGATTCTGAGCATATCTGTTCAAAATTTGAGTCTTTGCCTGTGGCTTGTTAAAGTAAACACAGTGGACTCAAGGACACAGAAATAATCACCACTTACAGAGTTCAGAGAAGGTCTGCTGTACACCAGCCCCCAAAAGATTAATTGTGTTGGAGTAACTAGAGTCTGTCTGGCAAGCTCCGAGAGTGAATGAACAGCCTTGTACGGACACTTATTTACTTTTATTTATAGATTTATTCTTGTTTGATTCTTGGCTGTAATTCTGTCAAGTTAAAAATTAAGAAAGTAGATATTTTTAGATTGTAGGATTGTTTCTCCCTAGAATAAAGTGACTCTCACTAACAGATCTATTTTGTGTATTTTAAGTGCAGCTATGAACCTTCTTGGTTAAGTCTTCTCTACCAAATGCATGTGCCCTGGAAAGTGCTGGCGTAAACCAGAGAAATTACAAGGTCTGAAATGCAGTGGAAGGAGCACATAGCCTAATGAGGATGCCAAGTTTTCTCAGACAGTACTGGAAATTCTGTCTACTGCTGCATGGAGGTAGAGAGGACAAACTTGGTACAAATCCATCTACATTGTCTTGTGTGCATGCATAATACTCAGTTCATCCAGAAATGCAACTAGGGTTTCTCATCAGAGGCCATGTCTGCAATAGCAGGCAGTGCCCATCAATGGGGCAATGATCTGTGAAGGAGTGGAGCAGTTAGTCCTGCATAATGGGTGATAGTGCCGTGAGTGAAACATAGAGGTACTGTATTTGAAATGTGGGGAAGTAATTGCAATTTTAATTACAGCACTCCTTCTTTGATAGCTAATTTAGGAAATTCAACATTAGCTAACATAAATTGTGTTCTGTTGCATTCTGCAGCTGATACACACCTTAAGTAACTGGACTGGTAGCCACAAGAGAGCTTTGATGTCAGGTATATGGTAATCTTGAGTTTTGTGAGAATGTAACCATTCTTTTTACTAAAACAAATATGTGTTATTCTTTAGCTACACAATTTCCTATCTCAGAATATAAACTGGGAATATAAACTCTTTTTGTATACAGTGACTCCATTCAAGTCATATGTAGTCATTCCTCAATCTGAATTTGGCTGTCTCAGCCACTTGGGATTCTCTCCTGTCCATCTCCAAGAGTCAGTCTGTTGCTAGATCCATGGGGAAAATGTAGCACTGAACTCTTATGTGGAGGTGTTCTAGCTGCTGTCCAGATCACTAACTCTGGACTAGTTTTTTTAAGGAGAACCTTAGCTCATTTATAAAAGAGACTGTCTGACATGGCTTCTTGTGGTAGTGGGAGACTGGATGTGACCCACTGGGTGACCTTAATGCCTATGTTCTTGTGTACAGAAATATCTTACACTCTGGATTGTACATGAGTAGGCAGTGATCACGAAAACAGCCTGTGCAGTTTTAGGGCAGTACTGCTTTTCAGGTAGTGTGAGTGCTATATTAGACCAGTACAGCGATGTTTTAGTATCACCTAATATCCGTGTTACCAGACTGTGCAAATAAGCAAATGTAAAGAATCATTTATCCTTGTAGTCCAGCAGTTTTATCCGCTGAAGCGGTTTTATTTCTCTGCATATGCCTTCATTTTATATGGGCTCAAATTTTCGATTGAAAATTTTCGCTTTGATTTGTAGTCTCACTACTAGTATGCTACAACGCACTATCCTTCCCCCTCACCTCCCCCCCAAAAAAACCCAAACCACCAACCCAACCCCCCAAAAAAACCCTCTCTTTTAAAGATCAGTTTATAATCTGTTTCAGAAATAATTTCTGTTGTTTTCCTGATTAAGTTAGCAAGAATTCTCATATATTGGCAACAAAGGTAAATCATTGAAATGCATATTTAATCTCTGACAATAAATTATCTGGATACCATTCAAATATTCTTCTAAAATCAACAAGATTATGATGACAAGGCTATTTGTGTGGAGAACCTCTTTCTTCTACTGTTAAATTTATGAGTTTGGTCATAAAATTCAGTTTCATGTTTTATTTCAAAACTACTTGACATAAGGGTGTCAAATATAATGATCAAAATCGGAGGAAGACCTGTTTTAGGAGACCTTAACTCCAAGAACTTCAAAAGTGATTAAACACATTCTCTTATTTGTATGAACGACCTCCATCAGACTTTCCACAAATCTTTGAGGACCTAGACATCAGCACCTTAGGTTTAGTCATGACTTCTTCAAATTAAGGAATAATTATGCTCTGTTCTATCTTTCCCTCTATTCTATCATTCTCTCAGCTTTTTTGGCCACACAGACACCCCTCACCCTCACTCCAATAGCCCAGAGCTCTCCTAAACTCTGCTTTAGTCTTTTTCATCAAACATTTGATTGAACATTTGAGGAAAGCACAGTGGGAAGGAGAGGAGTGACTGATGTGATCAACTGCCCAAGAAAATCATTACTATTTCCACTGGATCAAGTCCCTTACAACTTCTTCTAAAATTATTCCACGTATAAGTGAGTACATCATGCTTAGCACATTCAACTTATTCTGCTTCATGACAGAACAAATAAGGTGTGAACACTGAACTTTTGGAATAGCTTGTTCACTCTGCTGATAAACTCCTGAAATTTTGGTCTTGGGTTTTAAAAACATGGCCCTGAGCTTCCAGGGATGACCATGAGGCTAAAGAAACAAGAGTTTTACAGAAATGTATATATATTTTCGATACCTAAGGAGAAAATACCCCAGATGGAATACAAGAGTAGTGAATTTACTGCAATTTCACTCCAATTTCCTAGCCAGCTGTGCACTTATATATCACATTTGGGATTTTTCAAGAAACATCTTGCTTTTTAACAAGTCATTTGCAAAGAAAAACAGACAATTTTCCCATTTCTTTTCTACTCCACTATTGTGTTGAAGTTTGAGGAATAAGCAAAAAGAAATAAATAAAGAAAAATATGCCAGTGATTTATTAATCAGTCTATTGCATGTTGCCAGCAAATGGAGAGCTACAAAATTTTTTCAAATTTGATCATGAGCACTTTCCTTTTGTAGAAAGCAGAACCGGAAAGGAAACCCCTCTGAACCTTGTCAACACCCTAGGGCTCCTCCAGGCTCTGGAGGAGGATCTGAAGGGCTATGCTGCGCTTTTGCCAAGCTGCCAAAGTGCAAAGGTCACTCTGCTTTCCCTAGGGACTCATCTGTTTCCATCACATATACAGACAAGGCAGAGGAGCCTTTCAGCTTCAGACAAGTGGCAGGAGGCCCGAGAAACAAAAGTGTAAAAAAAAGAAAAATCCTGAAGCCCTCTCAGAAACGAGTGCTCTGGTCCAGAGGCACACAGGCATGCAGGCTGCATGTCTGGCAGTGTTTGTTTGGGCCGTGATGCCGGGCGTACCGTCTGGCTTATTTGTCTTGGTCTCTCTCTGCTTCTTTCATTGAGAAAACACTTTTTTCTGTGCAATTATCCTACCCTTAAATACTCCTGGCAGCCTGTTCTCACAGTGTCAGGGCCTGTGACTGTCAGCATTGTCTAAACAGGGGTAGATTGTGACCAGTCATGGTCAGGGCAAGTCTTGCATGGATCAGAAATGCCTTGACTTAAAAAGTGGCAGAAAGTGCTGAGGTTTTTCTCCTGAACATAAGCGACAAAATACATTTTGGTCTACACTGGTGTGTTTGGGTGGATCTGGGTTTTAATTTTTTCTTATATAAGTTTTCACATGGTAGGCATGGCAGTTGTGGGGGATTTCCTGTCCCAAGCCTAAGAGTTACAAACCATCTTCAAAATACAGAATAATAGAATCATAGAATTGTTTAGGTTGGAAAAGACTTTTAAAATCATTCTGTCCAACCATTAACTCACCACTGCCAAATCCAACTCTAAACCATCTCCCTAAATGCCACATCTACATGTCTTTTAAATACCTCCAGGGATGGTAACTCCACCACTGTCCTGGGTATCCTGTTCCAGTGTCTGGTCACTCTTTCAGTGAAGATGTATTTTCTGATGTCTAAACTAAACCTCCCCTGGCACAACTTGAGACAATTTCCTCTAGTTTGATCACTTGTTACCTGTGAGAAAAGACTAACCCTCACCCAGTCACAACCTCTTTACAAGCAGTTGGCAAGAGCAATAAGGTCTTCCTTTTCTCCAGGCTAAACAACAGCAGCTCCTTCAACTGCTCCTCATAACATATGTGCTCTAGATTCTTCACCATCTTTGTTGCCCTTCCCTGGACCAGCACCTCAATGTCCTTCTTGTAGTGAGGGACCCAGAACTGAATCCAGGATTTGAGGTGCAGCCTCACCAGTGCCAAGTACAGGAGAACAATCACTGCCCTGGTCCTGCCTTTTTCTGGAACTGTTGCTTTTTCCTTCAATCCCTCTTCAAGCTCTGGATCTAGAATTGTTTTATGAAACTCTAGATTTTACCCTCACCCCTGTCTGGAAGATCTAAACATGGATGTGTAACACCCTCACCAAGAATGGCTATTTTTCTGGAAGGACATACACAGTAAGCCAATAAGCTTGATGTGAGCTGCCAGCATGTGCATCAGATAAGGTTGCACAAGAAAAAAAGGGGTAGTGAGTTGACAATAATGTGTGTGGTCTTCAGGATGTTTACATTCATGTATGACCATATAAATCACAGAGTTACAATTGCCATGTGCTTTTTGTTCTCAGTCATTGTAAAGAGACACTGCATCAAGTAATAAAACTTATTTTTAGTTTCAAAGAACTTTATTCCCTTCTTTATCATGTCTTGCAGCAAAATTTCTTGCTGTTTGAAGAGAAAAACCCACTGATTTATTCCAAAGAAGGTCAAAGTTTCCTTATGCAGTTTGAATGTTTTCTTACTGTTTAAATACAGACAGAATAAATGATTTCTTGCACACCTAAGTTGTGTAAAAATTCTGGCTAGTAAAAGGCTATGGATCTGTTCACAACCATCAAAAGTACTTGGATCTGTTCACAACAACAAAAAATAATTCTATTAGATCCCCACTTGGAAAATAGTATGAAAAATACCCTGTTCCTCATACCCTTACACTGTATCCTTCCACTAAAATAAGTGCTGGCAAGATGTTTGTTTGAGATGCATCTGAAAGCAAATAACAATATTCTTGGAAAGTACTTTTATGTTTGTAATAGAAAGTCTCTTCTAAAACCAAAAAATTACTTAAACATATTCCAAATCTAGATTCTTGTCTATCAATTCCAATTAATGTATTATTTATAATTTCTTCCTCTATATTTTTTTCTATTAGACGCATAATTTCCTCATTCTCAACAATGAACTTGATTTATTTAATGTTTCCTAAATTAGATACTGTAAGTTATGAACTAGAAAGATGCCCACATTAGCCTTGAAGAAGCCAGCTGGGGTAGCAGCAGCAATCTAACTTCGATAGCACAGGGCTCACTGCAGCCTGAATTAGTTCTCTGAGAAGCAAGAAAAATTATTTGAAGATTACAGATATTTTTGCAGTTTAATCTGGTGTGGTGGTTTAAGCACCACAATATTAACTAGGGGGCACTCTTATTAGTGACGAGAAGAATGACAGAATGTGACAACAGTGAAACACTTCATTTGTCTGGAGCTCAAAGAAAACACAGTTTAGGGAACCCCAGACTCAACACAAAAAAACAAGCACCCAGCAAAACCACAAAAAGGAAAACCAAGAAAAAAAGGAATAAGGGAACTGCTTTCAAAGGCCAGCCAAACTGGCCACAGAGAAGCAGTGGAAAGGAAGAGCCACTTTCTCTTTCTTCTCCCTCTCTGATGGGTAGCCAACTCCCAGCCCTTGGAATCTCTGAAAAACACAACACAGTGAAAGGTTCTCCCCCCCCCAACCCAGGATGTTATTTGGGGAAGCTTTCAACCTGCAGTTGTGCTGGTGTGGCTCCAATGCCGATGGAGGTGGGCTGAGTCAAGCCACG
>VXBA01000620.1:301921-368759 GCA_013399895.1 Serilophus lunatus
CCCCCCCCCCTTTTCAACCCACTACATCTGGCCATCAGCTAAACACCCCACAGCTGTTCACTCCCTCCCTCCAGCAGGATGGGGAAGAGAAAAGGTGAAGTTCATAGACTGAGATTAAAGGAAGTTTAATAAGAAAGAAAAGGAAGGGAAAATAACAATAATGATGATAGAAGAATATACAAAACAGGTGAAGCACGATGTAATTTGCTCTCTACTCACTGACTGATGAGCAGTCAGTCTCTGAGCAGTGGGCCACCCCCCACCCCCAGCCCGCTTCCCACAGTTTTATTCACCGTGATGTCCTATGGCATAGTATACCCCTTGGATCAGATGGAATCAGCTGTTTCTGCTGAGTCCCTTCACAGTTGTTTGTTCACCCCCAGCCTCCTTGCTGTTGAGGTGAGCGAAGAGCACAAAAACTTTGACATAGTCAAGGAACTGCTCAGCAGTAACTAAAACATCAGTGTGTTAACATTTTTCTCATCCCAAATCCAAAACCCATCACTGTACCAGTTGCTAGAAAGAAAAATAATTATCTCAGCCAAAATCAAGACAGTTGTGTATCAATTCTGGTACCCAAACTAACTTATAAAAGGTAGCAGAGGCAACTATATTGCTGTCCACCATGAGAACATCTCTAAGGTAAAAAACAGTTCTGAGTTAGGAAAGTTTGCTTTCTGATTCTTATGATAACTCACTTTCGTATTTTGAGGAAAGCTGTGTCTTCATTCTCTTTTATAAAAGCATTGAACTCCTTTGCAATGACCATCAACATAAGAAGCATTTTTACTTAGTAGAAACCATTACTGCTTATTTTGTATGTTAAAGAGTTTTGTATGCTAAAATTCTTTTGTAAAGACAGATCTGAGGTATACCTGCAATTGGTTTGCCTCCTTTCTTGCATTCAAGGGACACCTACTCTAAAAGCATAGGCTGAGAGAATGAGAAGACAGCACGTGCCTGTTGCTGTTCTATATGCCAGGCATTGCATGCCAGGAGCTTTTTTCCCTCCATAAAGGGCATTTGCAAAGAAGGAGCAAGTAAGAGGATGGAAGACAACAGTCACAAGTTGAAGAGGAAAATCAAAATCGAGCATAATGGGAAAGGTTTTCACCATGGACATGTCTCAGCACTGGAACAAGTGTCCTGAAAGTCCCATCCTTGGGATTTTCAAAGCCCTCCTGGATATTGGGTCCTGTGACAGAGCTTGGAGGTAGGCTCTTTTTTGGTGAGGGTAGTGGCCTAGATGTTCTCCTGAGGTCTCTTCCATCTAAATTTTGCTGAGAATTCATAATATCAAAGTTGTGGAATCAGCTTAACTAGTAGTTGGAAATTATTAATGCTAAAAAGTTCTAAAATTGGAAATCCTATTTTGAAGAAAGGCTTTTTCTTCATTTCACAGTTCTTCTCCTGACCTCTATTAAGTTAAACTTCTAAGTATTAGGAACCATGTATTATACTTTATGATGCTGTAAGAAGATATCTAATGGAAAGTAGATAGGTAGTGGTGGAGCAGCTGCCATGCTCTGTTGGCCTTGACTAACTGCTGTGCTTGTGCTTAGACAGGTAGAAATTCCCTGGAGTTTGTCTAATATTCAGGACCAAAGATTGATTGGCAGAACTAATAGTCAGGCAACAACTTTTTTTAATCTGGCCCACTGAATGGCATCAATGGGGTTTTTCCACACACAGTGGGCCTGGAACAGACTCAGCTTCACACCATAGTGTTTTTCTCTGCATCACCAGTTTGAGGAAGTGGAAGCTGTTGCAGGGTGAGGGAAGACGCAGATATTATTTTTACTCTTTTGTTTTCAGATTTTCCGTTTTTCATGGAGCTGCTTTTTGAATATGTGCTCACCCTCTTGGAAAGGCTTTTTTTCTTGCAACCTGGCCTTTCACATGGTTTTCCCATGAGAAAACAGTGAGCAGTCCTATAAATATATTGATATAGCTAAATGGGGTTTCTGTGAGCATTTGAAATTGGGGCTGGTGCTGTTTAACATCTTCATTGGCAATATGGACAAGGGGATTGAACTCAGCAAATTTGTCAATGACATCTGCAGTGTGGTACAGTCTACACGCTCGAGGGAAGGAAACACATCCAGAAGGAGCTGGACAGGCCAAGGAGGTGGGCCTGTGTGAATCTCATGAAGTTCAACAAGGCCAAGAGCAAGATGCTGCACCTGCATCAAAGCAATCCCAAATACAGATACAGGCTGGGCAGAGAACGGATTGAGGCCAGCTCTGAGGAGAAGGACTTGGGGGTGCTGGTGGATTAGAAGCCTGGCAATGTGCTCTTGCAACCCAGAGAGTCAATTATATCCTGAGCTGCATCAAAAGCAGCACGGGCAGCAGGTCAAGGGAGGTGATTCTGCTCATCCTTTCTGCTTTCAGGAAGTCCTCTGAAGCCCTACATTCAGCTCTGGATACAGAGAAGATGAATGGAGAGTTGCATCTGTTCACCCTGGAGAAGAGAAGGCTCCAGGGAGACTTTATAGCACATTCCAATACCTGGACGGCCTGTGGTACAAATTACCAAGGGCACGTGGTGATAGGAGAAGCAGTAAAGAATTTAAACTGAAAGAGGGTAGGTTAAGGTTAGATAATATGAAGAAATTTCTTGACTCAAGGGGAGGTGAGACAGGGCAAGAAAAGGTTGCCAAAGAACATGTGGATGTCCCATCTCTGGGAGTGTTCATGATTAGATGGGACAGGGGTGTGAGCAACTTGTTCTGGTGGGAGGTGTCCTGGCCCATGGCGGGGGTTTGGAATTAGTTGACCTTTAAGGTCCCTTCCAAGCCAATCCATTCTATGATTCTGTGATTCGATGATGCAACACAAACCCCCTCGATGTGTGGCAGTGCTTGGAGCAAATTCCTTCCGCCCCTTTTCCCAGGGTGCATCCTCAGCATCTGGAGCAGTCGGTGCACGGGGCCGCTGGGCGCTGCGGAGCCACGGCGGGGCGCGGTTGCCCGCGGAACTGAGGCTCGTCCGTTCCCAGCCCGCCCGCTCCGAGACGGACGCATGTGATCCCTTTTTTTTTTTAGTTGCTATGGAAACAGGGCAAAGCAAAGGGTAAATACACTGACAATGGCTAAAGACAATTTTAATTTTCATCCCCGTTTAAATGTCACAGGTTTTTAACGCGCCGCCGCTGTAACCGGAGCCGGCATCTGCAGCCCGACGGGTGAGCTGGTCCCCGAAGCCTGAGGAATACAAGTCCCTCATTATTGCCAAGTGGGATCAGAGCACGTAGGTCTGTTTAGACACTGCGATGCATTGTAAGAGGGCTCTCTTCAGGGACAGCCATAAAAGCCTCCTTCTTCCCTCCTGTTAGAAAAGAGCAGCTGTATTCTTCTAACGTGGACCCCGCCGAAGGTTGCCCGTCTCTACAGTGCAGGGTCTCTGGGTCAGCAAAGAAAAGCAAACTTCATTTTACAGTCTGAACAGGGTTTTCCAGTGCAAACTCCTGCTTTGGATGGGAGCTATGCTCACCCTTGTGCATGTGGCTGCGGAGAACTAGTGGGGAAGAGAACTGTATACTGCTTGTCTGACAAATATTTTGGCATCTCTAAACAAGCTTTACAGTATAATCCTGAGAGTCTTATAGAATTTCAGGCTATTAATTACCTGTTAATGGCCACTCCAAATGCTTTTGATGTAAAATTAAGACTGTAACCACTACTTGTTAAACAGGAGAGATAGACTGCTTTACATGCCAGCACTCCTTAATTTTGTATCTGGGGCTCAGTCTAGTTTTCCCTCTTCAAAGCCAGTGACAAAGTGCTCAATCAGGGACATAAATAAACAGGACTGAATTGGTTATTTTATAGGTACATGAGTGCCTCATTAATTTCTGAGTGCTACAGATGTGAACAGTGTGCTCTAAACTGTTTACCAGCTGGTTCTTGGAAATGAGACTTCCTGGATGACTTTCCTATTGAGATATGGTGCCCCTCCTTGTAAATCCCTTGTTAATTCCTGCTTCTCAGCAAGACCAAACTCCCCATTCACATGCAGGATCATTCCTAGAATTGCCACCAGAGTTGTTAGAAGAGCTCTGGTGGGGCGGCTGGAAGATCCTGATTGCACTGTGCAATTTCTCAGCACAAGCCTGCTCATGACACACAGCATCCGGAAATGTAAGCCACGCTGTTTGTGACAGGGCAAATCCCAGGAGCACGTGGACTGCATCTGGAGCCAGGGATGGCCTTTCCTGAAAGGACACATTGGCTTTGAGTCAGGCTGGGAGTCAGCATTCTGCTGGATTTCTGTTAATTGTATTAATTGCAGGAGTAACTCCTTGGCGCTGCTTTACTTGGAAACTTGTGAGTGCTCACAGACAAAAATCTTGGCATGTGAAGACTAAATCTTCTGGTTCAAGAGAGAAGGAGGAGGAAGAGTATGGGAGGGACTGACCAGCTGAGCTTGTTTCAGCCAGAGATGCTTCTGCTACATTCCAGTAACACACTGCTGCGTTTCATAGCCATTCTTGCTGCTAATTAAATACTTCACATATGTGTAAAGTGAGACAAAAAGAAGGAGGGAAAAACCAACAACACACGTGTGATTGTATATGAAGGAGCAATCGTGTATTGGCCTGGAAAGAAGCTAGATGCTTTAAGAAGTCTTTTTGTCTTCAATAATTTATAGATCTGCAATCATTTTCAAGGGCATGTTTTAGATAGATAGCAAATCTGATGCTTAATGTTAGCATCCCTCATATACCCTATTTATGTGAATGGAAGCTCACATTCTGACTATTACTTATCATAATACATAACAGTTTGGCTAAATGCCTTCTTCATTATGGTTTCCTGGTTTGGAAAGCATACAGCTGTTGCCAAACGTTTCCAGAAGGAAAAATCATATGGTAAGTTACTGAAAAAAAAGGTTCAGGATTAAAAGACCTGATCAGTTCTCCTGCACTATGCTGTGAGATGACTTTTTTTTTTCCCATACAGAATTACTTATGACTTATGCGAAAAAAATCAAAGCATATTTTTCTATCAAGGGAGAGCAATTTCTCTCCAGGTTCCCAAAGATTTTAGGAGAACCTTCAGGAGCCATGTTTGTTATTAACATTAGTAAGAATATCAATAGATTTTAATACTTCAGTATAAAATCAGAAATATTTATTGTAATCTGTTGTACGGGGATTTTTTGTATTGGGTTTGTTTTTCTAGAAAATAATGTTATAGTATTTATTATGAATTTTGAAACAATCTAACTAACTAACTAACTAACCACCACCACAACAACAGCAAAACCACCCAACCTAGCATTGCTCTCCTGGTTCTATATAAGGTTGAGTTCCTGATTAAATACGAGATGAACCCAGCTGTTTTGGGGCATTTTAATCCACTTCTGACCAGATACTCACATGTTCACTGCATGTACTGAATGAATGCAAAAGCTGAACTTTACAGGGTCAGACTGATGTTCCATTACCCCTCAGGGAAACTCTGTCTAATTGCGTATGTACCACGACAGCAGGCTCTTTAGATATTTGTTTAGATCTCTCATATTAAATGTCTTTATTTCTCTCTCAAACAAATCTCAGATTTTAGGGCACAAAAATATATGTCTGTAAATTAAACACTGGCTTCCTGGTAAAAGCAACCATACATATACCTCAGAAGGATTTCGGCGAGTAATTGAAATCTTTCAAATAAGGAACAGAATTGAGCAAAATCCGTTCCTATAAACTGAGCTCTCTGGAGGTCAGTAGAACAGGGGCTTCCTACAGCGGAAGGTTTGTGCAATGCTCCCAAGCAGTGCAAGCATTCTGAAAATTCATTCAGGCAAAGGATAAAAGGTCTTTCCTGGAAGTGCTCCTCACTCTCCAGGTCCTCACTTTTATCAGGAGCTCTGGTAACATGGAATCTTAAAACGGATGGAAGCAGAAAACACATGTACCTGAATAGACTTTATCAGACCCCATATTTCTAGGGGGTCATACCAGCCAGCCCTTCACTCTCTAATTACCTCATAGACAACAGAGTTAGATTTCATGAATAAGAAAATTAATAATTAAAAAAACCAAAACCACCAACAAAAAATGAATGAACAAATAAATAAATAAAATAAAATAAATAAATAACCAAGGCATATCATTCAGTTGACTTCGTTTAGGCTTCTAGAAGACATTTGATCATTATGGACATATTCACCTTACAATATTTTTCTTAGGCCACTAATTGCTATATCAGCATCACATTGTCTCATTTGCAATAACGTGTTGTAGGGCCTAACAGCTTTCATTTATTTCAACATAATTTTTAATACCTTAATTCTTCTAAGTTCTTCTGATGCAATCATTTGAATGATTACTCAAGACAGGCATATAAATCTACCAATTCACCTTAGCTCTACTGCATTTCATATTTCTAGGTATTCTTTTCGCATGAAAATGAATGCATCCTAATGAATTACTATGCATTTTTAGCATGGTAGTGCTATATCTATCTGGAGTTTGCCTCCTGTTTCTTTAGGAATGCAGGGCTTCAAGGACATTGTTGCTGGTATGTACTTTCCCTGTCCCTTGCTCTTCTTAAACAATTAGGTTTGTAAAGAGCTTTTTATTTTTAATTTATTTATTTTGTTTGCATTGACGTGTATTCCTGGCTCCATTGACATGGCAAGTTAAAATGAATGATTCCTCCAGTAGCCTGTCAGCTTGTTTCCAAAAATTTGTCTCTCTCTACAAAGTAATTATTTTTACTGGCATCTATCTACCTTTGCTAGTTTTCAGATGGACTTGATGTCTCTTTCTTTCAGCATGGGGGCTTTTGAATGCCTGCCATTGCTAGATTTTTTTTTTTGGTTGTTGTTGTGCTACTTTTGCCTTTCATCTGGTGCAGCATCCTCACAATCCTCTGAAATCTCTCACTCCCCAAATCCCAGCACTCCTGTGTTTCCTACTTTTGCAAATTTTGGCTTTATAAATGGCAATTTCCCAGATCATTTTTGTCAGTTATAATATTTTCTTGTCCAGAGGATAATATCAACTACCAAGAAACGTGTACGACAAACTGAAACCAACATCCTCTCAGAGATTGTCACAGATAGTGGGCAAATATGCTTTGGCATTGGTCCCTTCGATTGCCTGCTTCAAAATGCTTTGGACTGTGTGTACCATAACAAAGTATCACTCTTTGAGGACCAAATTGGTATCAGTTGCCATCACTTCTAGTTTTCAGTTGCTAAAAACCTGCTAGCATGTATATATGTCTTCATAGATAGAATATATACACAGATAAAAAAGGGAATACTTTATCTCTCTTGCTGCAGTGATCCATAAAAATTTAGCAAAACTCCCCCATACCATCTGCAAACTTTGCTGATTGCAGAAGGGTGAAACCCCTAGTTTCAGGGGTATTTGGAAAGGCTTTTTGTGCACAGCCCTGTTAGATTCATTCTTCTGCTCATTGAAATTTTAAGCCTCTCAGTGTCTGTAATTTTGAAGTACCAGCAGGCCCAGCCATGTATGATGACACACAGACTGAATATTAATCAGTGTTTTGTTCAGGCTGAAGTGATCTACGGCTGCTTTGCCATGTGCATCTGCCACACTGTACTGGAGGCAGTTTGCTTTCAAGCCCATTGATAAAATGAGTCATCTCTTCAGAGCTACATCTATATAAAAAATAAAGCAATGCCTGTGAAAACTCCCAGGCACTGGAGATTGACTGAGTGTACAGCTAAATTTAACATTTAATTCCCTAGGATGAACACAGTGGCTATGATAGCCCACCCCTAGCAGACCTGCCACCTCTGAGTTAACCTCTTCTGTTCCTCCCTCAGCTCCTTCATCAGATGTGTCTGCTCTTCCTCAGTGCACCAAACTGTCAGTTCAGCACAGCTCCTGACATCCTCACTGCAACTACACCAGCTTTTGTTAATCAGACAAGCAAAAATTTAACATCCATCCTGATGAAAGTAGCCTGCTGATTTCAGAGGGAGCAGGATGTTGCCATAACAGTTTGATTATTCACTTCATGTAATATTTTTATTTTTTTAACAAAGGTGTTTACTTTTCAAACAAAGACCATTGGCTAAGCTATGGCAACCAGAGTGTCTGTGTAGCCAGAAAACACTTAATATGTGGGTGGGTGGTTTGGATGGCCTTGAATACACAATTAAATTTGTTTTTCCTTTCAGCTCCCTGTAGTGTGTTATTTTTTTGATATTTAAAAGTTATCCCTCTTGAAGACAACTGTTTTTTATTATTAAAAGGACAGCTTAAATACATTTAGAAAAAGCAAGCCTCATTCTTTTTAAGTCTCAATCTTTTTTCCAATTAAAGAAGTCCTTTAGTGTCCATGATCAATTTCCTACAGCCAAAATGTTTCTATAAACATTTTCTAAAGGTCTAGAAGCTTTGTACACTTAATGGAATAAGCTCCACATTTCCTGATCCTTAAAATATTCAGCTTTAGTTTGTATGTTTTATACTGCATCAGCAAAACTGAGGATTTGGAGTTTCCCCAGTCAGAGAAAAGAAAAGCACCTGCATGCTGCTTGTGGTATAGATAAAAGGGAGTGGCACATAGAGACCAATATTGCAATAAAATGAACTTCTGCAGTCCCTGTGGGATGCTTCTGTGCCTTTGAATCATAGTTTGTCAACCCAGTGGGCTCTGTGGGAATACAAAGTCTGTCAAATTGGGTAGCTGGCTCAAGACGGACAGATAGAAATTCTCCAATAATGAGTGTGATCAGGACAGTTTGGGGTGAGGATCAAATCCAGAAATGTGGAACCGGAGTAATTGGCAATGAAAGCAGTACTGCAAAGTGAGATTGGAAATTATGATAGAGATAAAATTAAATTAGAATATAAAATTTCATTTGCTAGTGAACTAACACCTTTCTTGTTCCAACTATTACTCTCTGTTTGTTACCTAAATTTCATTAGAATCATAGAATCACAGAAAGGGACCTTCAAAGGTAATCTAGTGTATCCCACCCTGCCATGGGCTGGGGTATCTTGCACTAGATCAGACTGCTCAAAGATCCATCCAGCCTGGCCTTGAACATTTCCAATGATAAGGCATTCACAACTTCCCTGAACAACCTGTTCAAGTGACTCTCCACCCTCACAGTAAAGAATTTCTTCATGTCCAATCTAAACCTACTTCCCTTCAGTTTAAAACCATTATGCCTTGTCCTGTCACAACAGACCTAGGTAGATGTTCCTCTGTGACTTTCATATAAGCCTCCTTTATATATTGAAAGTTTGCAATGACGTCTCCCCAGATCACTCTCTTCTGCAGGCTGAACAACCCAAATCACAGAGTCACAGAATTAACTCTGTTAGAAAAGAACCCTGAGATCATCAAGCCCAACCTTTGACCTAACATCATCTCGACAACTAGACCATGGTACTAGGTGCCACATCCAGCCTCTTTTTAAATACCTTCAGAGACAGCAACTCCACCACCTCCCTGGGCAGCCCATTCCAATGCCCAACTACTCTCTCTGTAAAGAACTTCCTCTTGATATCTAACTTAAACCTTCCCTGGTGCAGTTTAAGACTGCACCCTTTTGTCCTGCTGCTGGTTATCTGGGAGAAGAGACCAATACACACCTCACTGCAAGCTCCTTTCAGGTAGTTGTAGAGAATTATAAGGTCTCCCCTGACCCTCCTCTTCTTCAGGCTAAACAACCCCAGCTCCCTCAGCCACTCCTCATAGGAGTGCTCCAGTCCCTTCACCAGCCTTGTTGCCCTTCTTTGGACATGCTCCAGCACCTCAATATCCTTCCTAAACTGAGAGGCCCACAACTGGACACAGTACTCGAGGAGTGGCCTAACCAGTGCTGAGTGTGGAGGAAGAATCAGGGTCCTGATCCTGCTGGTCACACTATTTCTGGTAGCGTGTCTCAGCCTTCCTTCATCAAGGAGGTGTTTCAGGAGTGTCAGGAGTGTCACAGTGAGACATGATAGTGTAGCTAAGCTGGTGAAGGTCAGACCTGAGTGATAAGGGATACCGAGCACATATTTGGAAAGTCTGAAAGAACTGGGTACCTAAAAAAAAGAAGATTGAGGAGAATGTGACATGCTTCTTGTATGTTAATATTGCTATAGGGAAGATGGGAAACCATTGTGCTCCATGTTCAGCAGGGGAGAGAATAAGTCTGTTCATAACCAAAAGTTTTATACTGAAAAAGAAAAAAACTTTTAATAAACAAGGACTCTGAAAAAATTGCCAGCTAGTCATGTGTGAAAAGCCTTTTACTGAATGTTTCCAAGAACAGGCAGATGACCCTCTGCTGAGGAGGATTTAGTCTGCTTGATCCTGCCTCTGTGCAGGTTATTGGACTAGAGTTTTTGGTATGTGTTTCTTTTTAGCCACTAAGTTCTGTTAATGTACACTCTCCATGGACAATCTGGGAGAAATTAGAGTTGAATCCCAACAATCAGGCTGAGACTGATACTCATGTCTAGATGAAACAACCCAAATATGAAGGCGGAAATTCAACTAAGTAGCTACTATTAAAGAGGACTATAAATAAATTGCCTAGAGTTTGAGACAGTTGCATTACTGTGGGAAACCATTAGAGAATAGTTATTTTTAACTCTCCTGTTGACTTTTCTATGGCAGTTGATCTGGTGATTTATTGAAAAACATTTGTAATGATTTCACTAATATACACATGACATGATGAAAAATGCTGTGTTTAATGAGTTTTATGTGATTCATAAGAAACAGCAGACAGTAAAAGCCTGATGACATTTTTAAATTCTGCAGAACCAAAAAAAATTAAATTTTAAAAGCAGGAAACTAAATTCTGAGAAATGTTCCCTCTTTAATTTGCCACAAAATCTGAGGAGACATGAAAATTTTAAAAGGTTGTCTAATTAAATTTTAGTTTATTGTAGTCAATATTACAAGAAACTCAAAGTCAGTTGGGATGAAAGAAAAAAACCACATCCAAATAACTGGAATCTCTTGTTCACTGTCTCTTGGTCCTTGCCACACATGCTTTGCTTTTACATGGTTTTTGTGATTGGTTAAAATTGCTTCTGACATAACCAAATAATATTATAACAGGGATGAATAAAATCAAAAAATGTAATATTCTCCTTCTGGAATATAATATTATGCTGTAAGAGGCATTTAATTTAAATCCTAAGGGCTAGTTAAAATTGTAAAAAAACCATTAATTTTTCCTTTGCACTCTGAGTCTTTCCCTGTTTTGGTCCAAGCTATAAGTCTACACAAATAACTCAGTTAATTGCCAAGCCATTCACTCATCTCCATTAAAATGGCTCAATTCTCAAACAAAAACAGATACAAATGGGCAACCTTTTTAAGGCTTGGAGTTTTTTTCTTTACATGCTTAACGGTAGGCTTTTGAACTTTTCCAAAGTAAGAAAAGAGGCTTGAATCTCCAGTGACTAGGTTACTATAGCTTTAATTCAAATCTGAATCTCCCATTAAGGTCATCTCTGTAGTGGTTTGAAGTTTTCCTTTTCGTTAACCTCTGCATTGAACTGAATATTCCTCAGATTCCCTAATTAGTTACAGTTGGAGCTTTAGAGACTTTCAAGACTTTCCTCTTTGAGCTAGGAAGAAAAAGGTTCAAACAATGGTCAGGAAACCCTAAAACCTCTTATCTCTCAGCAGTTCGATTAGACAAGAAGAGTACTGTCTTGATGGATTGAAAGTGCTCTGTACCAGATAAGAACAGGAAAGATAAGAACATTAGAGGTCTCTCTCTCTCTCTTTTTTTTTTTTTTTTATGGAAGAAAAGGCTGCTTTCTTTTTAAGCACTATCTCTTCGTCGTTTACGCACCGCAGGATAAACAGAATGTGTTTGCAATTAATATTTATGCTCACACACTCATTGTGTCACAATTTCTTAACAGGCACAGCAGAACAATATAAGATTAAATAATTGTCAAAGCAGCCGAAGTGCCTTGTTATATGTTGCGCAGCCCTTGGGATGCTGGAAAAGAAGGTAGAAAATGCGATGCTATGGAAATAAGAAAAAAATGCATTTGTTCAATGTGTTCTCATTTAGAGTATATTAAAAAGTAAATATAGGTGTGAGGAAGACACTGGCTACCCTGGAAAGATAGTTATGTAAATGGTCTATTTATTTTTCTCTATTCAGTGGGTTGTTGCTTTCTGCCAGTTGTTTTCCATTAATCACTTGGGTTCTAAACGACCTTAAAAGGAAATTGTTTACAGATATTTTCTTTTGCTCTGTCAGAAATATGAAACCATTTTCAATCAGCTTCCTCCCATTCTGCATTTGTGGCCCATCTATTTCCCTGTTTAAGTTAATCAGGACATAGCCATTTATTTAAACTGGAGCAGATGAGGTTCTTTACCTAGCAGTGGTCAAAGAGCCAGAAAGATGAATGCTTTCTGTAAGCAAAAGCATATTTTAATGGCTTAGCTTTTTTCCTAAAGTTGATTTAACTTTTTCTTCCAGTGTCAATACAGAGAAAGAGACCTTATTGGACTCCTTTTAAGGAGCCTCAGGTCTTCATTTGTTCTCAGGTACAGTTTGGACACTTTACTTTAAACAGCTCCACTCAGAATTTTCGTAAGACCTCATAGCCATAATCCAATGTAAATTATTTAAAAGACAAAAACATCCTGGTGCAGCACATAAAGCTTTTAGCTGTATTGTTTGGGTATTTTTTTCTGATCACTGTTTAAGAGCTACTTTCTGGAGATCTCTGTAGCAGCTTTATGGGAATCTATTTATCATTACATGATATTAATTCAGATGTTTTCATTGAGCTTACATACTTATTGGCTGTATATTTATAATTGCACAAATTTATGATGCTGTGACGTTCAGAAACTCAGGGAATCTAGTGCAGATTATGTTTGCACCAAAGTAGCAGATTGTAGCCATCATTTCTAGTACCTTTCCTATAACTTTAAACAAACTAACCAAAACAGCTGAGATGGGCTGAGTTCCATAATGTCAAACTATTTACACAAGAACAAAGTCAACTTGAAAACTCAGAAAGATTTAGAGGAAATGGACTAAACTGAACGTTTGATTCTATAATCACATCTTAATTACAGTTCACTCATCAGCTACTGCTGGCCTTTGATAAATCCTATGGAGGAACTGGTTCACATGCGTGTCTTTCTTTGCTTGCAGAAGAATAAAGAAATTGTCAAAACTTTTCAGGGAAAAATCTGGCTCCACTGGGAGAGTCAGGGGAAGTCAATGTTGACTCTCAGATGGTTCAGCAGAGCGAAATCTTTGGGCTGCGATCCTGTCCACATACATTTATAAAAATAAAATGGGAAAAACACATTAGCTAATGAGAGATGGGGAAGATAGAGCTGCAGAAGTTTTATGGAAGGTGGTGGAGAAGTGGCAGCAATGAGAATGAGGAAACAGAAGACTTAAAGAGAAGGAGGAGGCAGAGCATGGAGCAGAGGCAACAGAACAGCAGTAGGAGGAGTCATGGGTGTGGGTAACTGAGAGTTGAATGGAAATAAGGGATGTTGCTTTTCAGATCAAAGAAGGGAATGTGTTTTAAATTGGTTCTTTCAAGAGAATGACTTTGGTGTGATGGGTGAACTGAAAGGGTTAAAAGCCTTCAGAAAGACAACAGGCACCAAAGACTTTACACTGTATACAGTCCAAATCAGCCCTGTCAGAGCAGTTCATCCCACCTCTGCCCTGCTCAGAAGGAACTTTTTCCTGTGAAACTCTCTCAACTGGACAAGGATTGAATCACGAGGCAGATGAACAGCAAATGACAATCTATAGGGCAGCAACTGAGAGCCTCTTTCCTGAGGACCCCACAACCTATGGCACATAGTCCATCACGTCCTGTGACCAAAATGTTGTGTTCTCACATAAAAAGGTGAGAGAAGAGTGCCCACATGTCTGTAAGAGAAAGAATACCTTCACAGGATATGTGAAATGGATGCATCTCTGATTATATGAGAGAAGAGGTGCTTTTCTGCAGGCTGCTGTGAGGCTTCCTGAAACAGCAACAAATAGCACTGTACTGCATTAGTCTTTGAAACCAGACATTTAGGCTGTAACTGTCTCACCGAGTGACATGGACTTGGGACTGTCCTTGGGCATTGAGGCCAGCTGGTGTGCAATGGCTTGTGCATGTACATTTCTGTCTTCCAAAACCCACATATGAGCTTACAAAAGACAGATAAATCCTTTCTGCTGACTCCCAAAGCAAAGAAAGGTTTGTACCCAGACTTAGTCAGCATTGCACCCAGGCGTGTGCTAGCTCCTTCAATTGTTTCTCATCTTGGAAAAAGCTAGTCAGTCAGGTCAAAACCTTGTCAGGAAAATGTCTACTGCCTGAACAGCACAGATGGTTGAATCGCTAATATTGGGTACAGTGGTGCTATTTAACTCAGCATTATAGACACATTAATACTGTTTTTCTGTGAATTATTCATTTACTATGAGAGGGTTCATGCACAGGTTATTTTAAGGACTTGTATCTTCAGTAATAAAGAGAAGTCTGGGCATCTTTCTTCATTTCGGGACCTAATGATCCCAGATCAGAGTGTGACAAAGAAACTTATTTCCAAAGGGAATTAAGGGAGTCTGATGAGTCAAGTTCTCCAAGACTGGATCACTTTGCAGGACCCAAGGCTGAAGAGCTCACCACAGACACAGTCTTTATTGAAGCCACCAGAAGGCACATGGTTTTGGTTCTGTGTGTGTGGTATCTTAGACCTGCACGGTCACCAGGATGCAACAATCAGCTCAGAAGGTGACTTCAGGAACATGAAGATTCCCCTTCACTTCCATTGTGTGCCAGAGAAATCCCTGATTTAGCATGGCCCTGTGCTCACAGCTAGAGAGCTAGTGGTTGCCTTCCTTCCTTGGCTGCTATCCAACACTTAAGTCAGATGGAGGGACTAGGAAATACCACTTCTCTTGCACTCCTGTTACTGCCTTTCTATTCACAAATGTAAAAACATCCTTGATTTTTTCTGGCAAAAATGTAAACAAGAAGACTAGCTGGCCCAGGGGATCTGTAATAGGATATAGAGCCTTTCACCTCTGCATTATGAACAGAGTATCATACCCCTCTGATACATGCTTTGTGGCTTGTGAGGAGAGAGCTGGTGGTCTGAGCCTCAGTGTCATCTGTCTGCATCAGGAAGCCACGCGATTTGGGACTGATTAGCCTCTTTGCTGGCAGCCCTCGCAGCGGGGCCGGTGATGAACCGGTACCTCCTGTGCAGAGATAAGACATGCTGATTGTACGGGGGAAACTGGATTGGGTGATTCTGATCTTGCCTTTATCCCTTGACTAGTAGCCAGTGTTTAGACATCTGTTGGAAAGTAATCATGAGCATGAATTTACTTACAAGACTGTAATGAAAGGCAGCACTGTAAATCATACATATGCATTTTTGTTGACTCAGATATGCAATGCTGTATCTGGCAGTGTTGTTTGGATGAGTAAAAAATGAGGTTTAATGAAATGGATACTAAAAGCTGACATTGCAACATCTGACTATGAGTTGTCCTTCACTCCCTCTGACTACAGCACCTGGAGACCTGCTAACTGCTGGTCCCTGCACCCAGGTGAGGAAATCAAACCTACCTTGAGCTCACATCTGTGCAACAGGAAGGATGTGCGTCTATCCTCTGCAAACAGTGGGGCCAGCCTCTCTCACATTACACGGAAGGAATACCTCCAGCCACAGCATTTCTGTTCTTAGGGAACTGTGGCTTAATGAATCCATTATCTGTGGAGGGAAATTCTGAAACTCAGCAATAGTAGTAGGTTATGTGGGAGCTCTTTGCAAATGCTTCTCTTTCTCTTTGTCTGTTAAAACACAGTCCTCAGATTCCTGATGATGCACCAGTGTCTCCGAGTACTCTCAAGTTCTGCCCTGTTTTCAGACTGCTTCCACTTGGGTGCAACTGCATTTAATTTAGTTGGATTCTAGGATGCTGTACAATTAAATATCTAAATTTAAACTACATATGTGTCTGGCTATTTATACCTTGGCTTATCCACACAGGGTTCTTAGAGCTCCTTGACATAGACAAATGCCTTAAAGTAGGGGTAGGTGTATTTCTGTGGGCACTTGTCACTAATAATATTGGACTTTTTACCTCCAAACAATCAAATAAAAAAGAATTGTAAGAGAAAATACTTAAAAGACAAATTTTCCATTATCTGTGGTAGGGAGTCAGGCTATTGCACTTCCTTTATGCTGCTGCCTTGAGGACAGTCCACAGCTACTTCAGCTGAGAATCCGATGGCCTAGCTCCGACCCCCTCTTGCAGAAGCTCAAACTGAACTCTCAGATTTGAGTGAGCTGTAGGGAAGAGTGAAATAATATCTTGAGCTATATCAGCTGTTCACTAAATGAATTTATCTAGACTTTGAATTCATCAGGATCCCAAAGAAAAACGTTGTGTTAAGGAGAAAGCAAAAATAGACTGACTATTCTGAATAACTCTAGGATTGCAGCTCCTCTGTGGATCCGGTTCCAAGACATGCTCCCATTATTCCCCTCCCTTTTCCTCTGGTCACAGCAAGAATTTGCCCTCATTTATCTAAGAGTCAGGTCTTTTATTCTGTTGAATGCAAGAAAACAGCAAAGATTACACAGTATTGGGCCCAATAACATGCAGAAGTAAGCAAGACCTTTCATCAAGCCCAGAAGGAAGTGAGTAATAAAAAGTGGTTGACATAGGAGTATTCAGACTGTGGCCATCAAACACAGGACATAACTGTTGTCTGCATTTAGTAGTGGGAGTGAGCACTGGGTGGATGTGTTACATGATTACTGAGGGATCAAGTGCACCAACAAAGTAAAAGTCAGCTAACCATCCCCTCATACAAACTGATTCAAACAAATTCCTCTGAAATTTGAAACAGTGCAGCCAAAGGATCTCCAAGATCATCAACATCCTCTCTGTAGGGTTTACAAGTTCTGGTTTCCCTGGTCTGATGGAAAAAGACAACTCAAAACACTCTGAGAAAAGCACCCATTGGGCTGCCAGCTGCCTGGCTGGGAACACAAGATGTCAAAACCCCCTAAAAATCCCAGTCCCCTAGAGATTTCTATCTCATTTTTTTAGATATGTCATTCAAGTCTGTTGTCCAGTTGTGTTTGCGATCCCTTAGAACGGAATCATCAGTTTGGTGGCGTCAGGGATCGGGACCCTCTGAAACCACAACTGCCAACAAAACATACTGGCCTTGTGTGCATGGTGCTGATCCAGAGGATCCAGAAAAGAAAGACAGTCTATATGTACAAGGGCCAAAATGGAGAAGCTTCATTATTGCAAATTTCGTCTGGTTTTATAGTCCAAAAATTGCTTAGGTTAACATAGCCAATAGGCAAAAGGAAAGGTGGTCATATGTTACTGTCCCAGAGCCACAGGACAGTCACAAGATGATGTTTACATACCTAAGACATTATATCATAGTCTGACATGCTGTAATACAGCCTAATCTGCTACACAAGCCAATCCAATCCCTAATCATCTGCTTCTCTTAATAAGCCTAACATTCATTGCACTCACATTTATTTAGTCTGAGCTCTTTCTTACTGCTATTCTGCCCACACTTTAGACTGCAAGAACTTGATTTAGGTAAATAAAATAAGTATTTTGGGATAATTCAATTGCAGTAAAAATCTCTGGGTTCTTGATAATTTTTGGGAAAGCAAAAGGGCAAGAAGGGTTAGATCTGAGAAAGTTCTTAAGGAGACAATTCTAAGAATGGACATTTCAGTGGTAATTTATGAATGGTGATGCTTAAAATTCACCTAGGACTTCCTTATTCAGCTTAAATGTGGGACATTTCATCCCAAACACTCTGGGAAAGAACCTCTTCTCTTTGTAGGCCCCAAGGTTCTGTGTTTTTGTTTGTCCTACTGAAAAGCAGGGAGAACCTTACCTAGTCAATGATTCAGATACCTAACCAATGGTTTAGATACTTTCCTATATACAAAACCACAGATTTGAGTCCCTTCAGTCTAAACTACTTAATGGATCAGTGGCCTATTGACACAGTGGTGCTTCAAAAAATGGATGTAAACCCAAGAATGGAAATATCCTTTTCATGATCCTTCAAACTCGGTGAGAGAACCATCTGACCTGGTTCAGGGACCAGCCTTGAAAGGGTTGAGGATTCAATCATGGTTTTTTGCATAGTGCTTCTTACTAGTTACAGATGCTGGTTGAACCTCTCTCTGCTGAAGTGCCTCTGTGCTGAAGGGCACTGAACATGTATTCAAGAGAGGTGGTTTAAGATGTTATGATTCTCTTCCACTCCTCCTCCTCCTCTAACATTGCTTAATGACCAAAGCAAAGCTGGAAAAATGGTATCTTCCCAGATCTTGGTCGTTTCAGTGAAAATTGTTTGATTTATGTTAAATTGTTTAATTTATTTGAACATACCTTTCTGTCACAGCAGTAGGTTGTTAATTCTAGGAATGAGGTAGAATGGAGGACTCATTCTCAAACTGCAATAGCTGGGTTTGTTAACTCATTGTTTTCTGTTCCTTATCTCTCCCCTGGTCTCTTCAAGTTTAGACTCTGAGAGCCTCATGCCTAACTTTAGTATTGTAGTTCCTACTTTGCTACTCCCTACAGTAAGATCAGATAATTCCAATGTTCTCCTTAATATATCATCACCAAAATTTCCCATTAATACAGAAAACAAGATAAGGACCATCTCTAAACCACTTGAAATGCTAGAAGAGGACATGAAATATTTATTCTCCTTCACAATAAATCCTACAGATTTGGCTGATTTTAGCTTTGTTCAGCTCCAGTTGGAAAGTTTTGCCTCTTTACTTGTCTTTTCAGAGGATGCTGTCAATAACTCAAAGTCAAGACTGAAATCTGGTCACTGCAATCGATGAGGAAGAGTGTCTGGCAAATCAATGACAAATGCCCGAGTTTGAGGCATACAGCCATGAGGGCAGAATATCCTCCAAAACCCAGAGAGACTGGACACACAAATCTATACCCTGCGAGACAGATTTTGTCTGTACAGCTTGGTTTGAGTATCACAATAGTCATGATCTCCTGCTGCTCTTTGGGAGTTGCGAAGTTTCACTTTATTTAAGGTATTCATAAGTTTTGGAGGTGCTAATTGATTGCCCAAGCACTGCAGTGCTTTGAGCCCTGTATATTTTTGCTACTTATCTGTTTCATCTCCTGTTTGTTAACACAGCTGGAGAAATTCACATGCAGGAACACACTTCACTCCAGAGTTCTCTAAAATCTAATCCTCACCTCTGAATGTCCAGTTAGATCAATCTAACACAATAGCGAATGTGCAGTTAAAACAAGAAAAAGCTGCAAAGCAGGCTTTGGAAAGGCAATGCTAACTGTTGTGTTTTTGTGGCACGCACTGATTTACTAGGTTATAAAGTGATGGTAAGATAAAATTGCAGTGAGCCTTGTGGGGAGCCCAGAGGTCATGATCTCCACAGTATCGCTGGATTTATCTGATATATATAATGAGGGCTTAATGGTAACTTGTTTTTTTAAACAATACCTTTTGTTATCTGTTAATGTACTTCTTGTTGGCTTTGGACAGCAATATAAACAGTCACAGCCACCTGATGATAAGTATTGGCAGAGTGATAATCAGTTTACTTGCCTTTTAATCCCTACAGTAACAGATGGATTAAAAAAATCTTGAAGGGTATTATAAATTGCAGTAAAGTAATAATGATAGTTCAACTGTTCGTGAAGAGCAACAAGGTTTGTAGGGAGAAACAATCTTTTACCAGATCAACTGATACACTTGCAAACCACGGAGCAGTTTTCTGTCTCATGCCTTTGTATGGTATCTTGTCCCTTTTCTTTCTGCTGGAGGCATTTAATGTTTTCCTCTTTTTCCCCCTGTAAAACCCCAAAAGGGGACACAAAATGCTCAGGAAAAAAGACTGAATTTCTTGCAGGACCCTATGTGCATCTCAGAGAGGGCATGTTTTCTCTGCCCTACATGTGAGAGGTAAGGTGGAAGGTGGCTGAAGACAGGGACCCCAAGAGCCACAGAAGGGCCTAAGGGAACTCAGCCATGAACCAGTTGTGCTCAAGCACTGCAAACAGAAGGAACCTTTCTTTTCTGTCTATGAAGAGTGTTTTGAGCCTTCTGGGCACCAGCCAATCCCTCTTAGGTTGCAAAATCTATTGTAGGCATAAGTTTGGTTTTCTCTAGGGAGATCTTGTTACTCTCACATCGTCATTTCATAGAAATGAAACCTAAGGTAACACTGTTTATATACTACAAATCTGTATATGAATACGACTGAATTTCCTGTGACTACATTTCAAACACCTGTACCTCACTGAATAACATTCAACCCCAGCACAGCCAAGGGATATCCAGTCAGTATAATGAAGAGAATTACTTGTCATATCCTAAAGAAGATGCCTTGCTGTGACTGTGAAGGTTGTAGGACAATATTGACACCCTAAATAATCTTTTTCACAGGTTCAGGCTTCCTACTGTAAGTCATCTTTCTTCATAGAGGAGTCATTTCACATCTTTAATCATCTTTCTTGCCCTCACTTTATTTTTTCCATTATACTACACAAGACAGCATAACAACATTTTCTACTTTTATTTCCATTCTTTCTGGTAAGTTCTAACTTTTAATCTGCTCTTAGATTTCTGTGGAAGAATGGTTGACAGAACAGGGACATGGATCCCTGGAGCCACTGTTGTGGGAAACTCCATGCTAGCTAAAGTGAGCAGGAATCAGGGGAGAAGGCCACAGAACAAAGAGCAAGTCATGCTGAATAGAACAGTGAACGGTGGTCTTGTCCTTTAGCCTTGTGGTTTGCAACTATGAAGAAATAAGTAGCAAGACAGAGAACAGAACGAGAGAACAGCAGCTGCAACTATGAAGCAATGGGTAGCAAAATAGGGACAGAAAGATAGAATAACAGCGGACAAAGAAATTGCAAGCATTGCTAAAGAAACTGCAAGTAGGAGGAACATGCAAATCATGACCTGTAAGCTGTAGCCAATTATGCCTTGTTGCTATGAATATATTATGTAAAAAAGTATAAAATCCCGTTGATTGGCTGCTTGCTTTCCCCCGCCATTCGCAGATTTCTACTGAGGTCTACGAAGGTATTGCTGCAGAATTATCAATAATAACCCCACCGCAGTTGCTTTATCTTTTACCTGTATGGATTTTGTTCAATATTTTATCACCTAGTCACTCTGGGATCAGTGTAGTTGGTTATACACAGACAGCCTGTGTCAGTGTCAGTACTGGAGGACTTTCCAGCCCTAGCCTCTGCACCAGAAAGGCTGCTGAACCTCACGGGTCATGCCTCTAAGTGTTATGTGGGCATCTCAAGAGATCCTCTGATCTCTTGAATAACACTATGCTCTTTGTTCAGTGTACTGAATTATACCTTCAGTGTCTTGAAGTCTCCCCAAAATTGTCCCCAGTCAGCTTAATTTGAATAATCCTGAATTCTCATAAAACTTTCTCAGCTTCTCTCAAACTGCTCAACCAGGTCACTTGTGAATATGTTCAAATTATAAGTACCTGCTTCAGGCATCAGTCTGGGGAGATTTTCTGGTATTCTGTTGGCCTGACCATTTTTAAAGATACCAGAATATTGTTTTCCACCTTTACAGTCTTTTAAAACATTTGTATCGGTGAATAAAGTTTATTCTTACAGATTCAATCCAGATTTCTCCTGGACACTGAGTTTCTGTGACTTTTATTATTTTCTTACTTCAGATGACATTCATATGCCCGCCTATCTCTTCTCTTCATTTCTTTAGGTCAACACAATGATGCAGGAAAAGTGTGTAACAGCTCCTCTCAGTTGTATGGACAATTCAGCAACGTGACCTGGAGATCCCTCACATGAAATTTTCTAAAGATCTCTGGCTTCTTAAGGACATGGTGGAGTCACAGCTTAAGATATTGCTTTGTAACACCTGCATATTTTCATAGTCTTGACAGAACACTAGTTGTAAAATAAGGTTTGCAATATCAAGGAACTCCTTCAATAAAAAGAAGAGCATAATTTTAGTGTCTCTAGACACAAAAGTGGCTTTTAAGGGTAAACTAGACCAAGGCACTGGAATTCTTTAGAGAAAGGAAATTTAGATGATTCAGGAAGAAAGTAATTCCCTAGGCTGCCTTCCATTATTTCTTATAAATTCTCAGTTCAAATTCAGCCCTGGAGCAGGAGAGTGGATTAAATGGCTTCCTGAGATGCCTTTACATTTATTTCCTGTTATGACTTTATAAAGTTTCTGAGAAATTAAGGTAGAATGAAAGGAACGCTCCTCACAGTTGTGATTCTTCCAGACAGTCCCTGAAATGTCTTTTTCCATTACTCTATTAGTCTCTAGGTGAAGAACTGGTGAGCTTGTTACAGGTGATCATTTAATAAAAAACAAAACAAAACAAAACAAAAAACCAACCAAACAAAAAAACCCCCAAACGAACAAAAAAAAAACAAAACAAAAAAACCCAAACCAAACTAAAACCCTATTCGATAAAAATAATAATCACAGAGATAGCCTGGATTACAAAATCAGTTAATTTTATTATCACAACAATAAAAAATGGCATAGACCACTTCTACAAGGTCTTTATCTAGTTACTTTGCTGTACAATAATGTGCAGCAACTTGCACTGTTTATGTTAAAAGTGAATAATCATATTAAGTGATGTTCCTGGTACAGACATTACAGCAGTGTATCTACTAAAGAAATGAACTGAAGAGATTATCTTTTCTCCAAAAACATATGAGATGGCAGGAAGCAATGAAAGTAAACATCCAACTTGACAGCAGCAGTGGTTTTCTAGCAGTGAGGATAATTAAGAATTAGAATAGAATACTTAGACGAAAAGGAGGGGACCACTATATAAGAGGAGGACTATATGAGAGAAAGTTACATTTGTTTTTGAAGTTACATTTGTACAGAAGGGGGAGCTACATGACTTTGAGCCCATTTAGTATTATTTCCTGTGATGGCAGCTCATTCTCCCACTCTTGCCTTCTTATCTCAAAACTATGATATCTGGGAGACTTATTCACCCAGAAAACCTAACTGTAAAAGCTGCAGGAAAATCTGGTGTTAATCAAGTCCATTGTTGGATGATAGACTATCAGCATAGAGAATGTGGTCTCAGACTCCCATGCAGCCTCTAGTGAGCCTCCAGTGGTTCTTCACGTGAGTGAACATCATCAGCCAAGGTAAGATGCAGTGGATGCAAAAGGCTCCATGTGCATTTTAGATGCATAACTGTTTTTTGTATTTATTTTCTAGCAATGTTTAGTGTTTCTGCTGACTCTGGCAGACACAGGCATGGATCCAGCCCTTGATGAGGATGTTGGCTGTCTGCAGTGGAGCCTGTTCTGTATGCGAGAAGTCATCTATTCTAGGAGGAACTCGATATTTTCCCTTACAGATTTGAGAAGGTAAACTTGGGGCACAAAGCAGATTGGCATGAAATTGGCTCAGTTTCTGACTCTGTATCTTATTTTCTGAATTAATTTGGGCTGAACTCTAAGCTGTCTCTATCTTGATTTTACCATCTGAAATTTAAGGCTGGGAGTTGTGGTGTTTTGTCTTATTTTGTAGTATAGTCAGAGGAACTTGTGTGATGCAACAATATTTACAGCTCACATACTATTACCTAAGCATTGCCAACTGGCATTCTGTGGATCATACGTGTCCATGGACCAACACTACCTCTCAGCAAACTAAGAGCACATTTCCCCCCTAACTACCTGGTTTTTGGCAGGGACAGTGAAATGTTCTCCAGCAAGACTGCTATGATAGCAGAAAGGAAAAGGCTTTGGCCATGACTTAATACTACTCAGTTATCCATAATGCAAGAAGAAGCTTTGAGAGGGTTGTAGATTAAAGGACTCCGGCTCTCATGGTCTGCTCCCTATAGGACAGGAGTTTATCTTGTTACTACATTTTTAAGTGTCTCTATCACAAAGAACTAGGTATCCTGAGATTGGCATCTGGCTGCTAACTTCAAAAGTTTGAGCCTCTTAGAAGGCCAAGAGGAACAGAAAAATGAGCCACTAATGGCAAGAGAAGTGGCATTACCTGTATGATACTGAAGACTGGAAGAGAGGCAAACTCAGCACTGGTGAGGCCGCATCTTGGATATTGTGTCCAGTTCTGGGCCCCTCAGCTTAGGAAGGATGTTAAGATGATTGAGCGTGTCCAGAGGAGGGCAAGAAGGCTGGTGAGGGGCTTGGAAAACAAGCCTTATGAGGAACGATTGAGGGAGCTAAAGTTGTTCAGGAGAAAAGGAGACTCAGAGGTGACTTTATCAATCTCTACAAATTCCTGAGAGGAGGTTGTACTCAGGTGGGGGGTGGTCTCTTCCACTGGGCAGCAACTGACAGAACGAGAGGACACAGTCTCAGGCTGTGTCAAGGGAGGTATAGGCTGGATATTAGGAAAAAGTTCTTCACGGAAAGAATAATAAAGCACTGGAATAGTCTGCCCGGGGAGGTGGTAGAGTCACCATCTCTGGACGTGTTTAAAAAAAGACTGGACGTGGCACTTGGTGCCATAGTCCAGTTGAGGTGTTAAGGTATGGGTTGGACTCGATGATCTTTGAGGTCTCTTCCAACCTAGTTATTCTGTGATTCTGTGTGATTAGAGACAACATGTCCTCAAGTAAGGAACAGCCTATTCTATGGAAAAGCGGAAACATAGACTGAAACTCTGACTTCAGTGAATGAGAGTAGATCAATGCAGACAACTGGTCAGGAATGCTGAGAAAAAAAATATTTACAGGATTATAGCTAGCAGCACAAAAATATTCTTTTCATGCTAAATCGTAAAAGCCAAATTAAGTATGTGTTATATTCAATGTCTGCAGAAATAACGAATGGTGCACAAAATTTCAGTTATGTCATAGCAAAACTAGAGCAAATCTTTTGTTGCCAGATTCAAACCTGCTGTATTTATCTCACTGAAAGCATCTATTTGGAAAACTTTTTAAAAAGTTACATAAAGTAATGTAAACTGCATTTGGCCACCACGGCAAGAGCAGACCCAGGCGTCCCACATGGTTTCACATAGCAGAATTTTCTCTCTGACAACTGAAAGCAAAACAGTTCATTTGTAATATTCAAGGGTAAGAAATAAAATTTATACAGAGTGATGTTTAAAACACACAGTATGTCTCAGAGGGAGAAAAGTACAACTGAATTCAACTGACCTCTGTAGTACCAGAAATCAGAAATCAACTAAGAGCTGCTGCTGTCTGAATATATGTAGAATTTATATCCATTTTGGGGCTCCACCTAGGTACTGGGGAAATCCACAGGCAAGGTTTATCTGCAATTTAAACCTTGACCATCCCCTCCTGTATTCTCAGCTTTTGGGACTCCATGAGATGCTCTTTTTTCAGTTGCAGTAGTAATTCTTTTGAATGTTAGCCTAGTCTAGCTACACAGGACAGCTATGATGGGTTTAAGTGCCAAAAGACAGTAGAAATGGAGAACAGGATGGTTCATATGGGGCATCCAGGCTTTTCATTACTCAAAATCTAATCTAATAAGGGACTCTGGAACTCTTCTGCAAAATGGAATTCTGCACTGGAGGAGACCCAGACCGATGACCCAAAGTGTTTGTACCTCTCTCCAGTAGCAAGTATAGACCAGGGTCAGGGAAGATGCAGATGGAGCTTTTTTCTCCTTGCAACCCTGTACCAGAAGTGTGGCCATTAGGTAAGGGAAATAAGATTATTTTAATTCACAGTGGGGATGAATCTTAACATCACAGGAGTTCAAAGGTGAGTACAGCTCAACCCAAGGGTTTAACCATAGCATGTCAGCTGATGAAGGTATGAGGAAAGAAAGAGCAGCAGCCAACATTTCCTAAGCAATTCTTGTTATGTTCCCTCAGGGTGTGCAAAACACAAATGTGTCCTGTGGCTATGATGGGGAGGAGGGAGATGTTAGGACAGGGTGAGTCCTCTCTGCCAAGCAGCTTCTCAAGAAAGGTGGCTCTCATGCTACCCTGGAGCTGAACCCGAGGACATTGTTTGCCTGTAAGCCCTGAGTGGTTCCAGGTGCAGCTCCACAGGGTGGTGTGGGGCCAGCACACAGGCAGCTGCTTCTGATGTTTGGCAAAACTCAGGAGGGTGAAGCTGCCCTAGCCGCATGTAAATGCTTTCTCATGCTATGGCAAACACTGCTAATGAGTAGCCTGGCTTTTCTTGGCTGTCATCAAGCTACTTCTCTGATATGCATTTTTGGTCTTGCTCGATTCTTAATCTACGTATCATGAATACAAGTGAATTGTGCCTTATTTCTGTTGGCTCTGAAGAACCTCACTGCTCTCTGTGGAGGACTAGCCATACAGTGGTCACTAGTGTCAGCATTCTGCTGTGTGATTTGGTCCTAGCCAGCTTTCAGCCATGGCATTAACTTGAGCCCTGAAAAGTGTGTTTCTTCTGTGAACTCATGATAATCTTGCTCCAAGATGGTCAGTTATGAGAGTGGGTGAGTCGGTGACCTATATCCAACAGAGATATTTACAGGAGTGCAAATAATCAAGTGCCTAGTTGCTGAC
Organism: Serilophus lunatus; assembly: GCA_013399895.1. Taxonomy (NCBI): domain Eukaryota; kingdom Metazoa; phylum Chordata; class Aves; order Passeriformes; family Eurylaimidae; genus Serilophus; species Serilophus lunatus. Next base: position 328,467 of record VXBA01000620.1, read on the forward strand.
AGGAGTGTTTCCAGTTTTACCTGTGCATCTCTGGGCTGCTGTCTCCTTGTACCACATCTCTGTCTCCCACCAATTGCAGACAAGGTTTTCAGACGAGCTGCTCTCACAGCAGTCAGTCTGTGCTGTAGCAGTGCAGTGTCTGCAACCCACCACAGCGGCTGCACAGTCCCGCACTGGGGTAATGTGCTGCCTCGGGCAGAGATCAGTACCCACGTCTGCCCCTGGTCCTCCTTTGTCCTTAGCCTGACATTTTAGCTGGTCCAGCTGGCTCCAGTGTGTAAAAGAGGTTAACAAGCAGGTTGCTGTTTGCAGTCGTGCTGATTGCTGATTGCTGTTTTATGCGTAATCCAGGTTTCTAACCTTTCTGTGCAATATCTTAGCTGAAAAATCAGCTGCCTGGAAGATTGTTTTAGCTCCACTCACATCTCCTCAAACTCATTTCAGGTATGTAAGTGGTAGCTGCAGAATTTATAAACAAGGCAAATTCATCACCGAATCTGTAATGAGCCAGGCCTTGGAAATGAAGGACACCAGTTTCTTTCTTCAGCATCCTGCCTGGTCCATTTGACATGCTCAAGCCAAATAGGCACCATCAGGAGCATTCACACTCTGGGCAGCAGTGGGGAAAAGCAACAAAGTAGCATTTCACAGCCTGAGCCACTGCTATTGTTCTACACAAGATATATAAATTAAATAAAGTCTCAATAAATAAGAGCTTCTAAATAAACGCCATCAAAAAAGACAGTCTCAGAAATAAGCAAATTTCTCTTTCTGAGAGTCTTACTGTATGCTGGCCATGAAAAATATCTTTGTCTCGGTCCTTGCTGGTTTACAGTTTAATCTCTATGCGGAAACAAGTGACAAAGAATATTTGGGATGTTCTATTTTGAGAAATCTATAGGGGATGTTAATTTGAGTTAATCAGAGAATCCTCTTGATATTTCAGAGAAAATCTGGAGAGGCTTACAGACTAATAAGGCTGGACTGTGCTATTTTTCTGAAATAACTTCAGCTGTGGCTAGACTTGAAGAAATTTAAATGAGATCTATAGCTGAGATGGGTCCAGAAGGATATTTTGTCTCTTCGAGTTTGGAACAGTGGGGAGAGGTAGGAAATGTATTGATAAACAGAAATAAACAGAAAAGAAAAATCTGCCACAGCTGGCTGACATTCAAAAGCTGTGAGACACTTTTTTTCCTTAACTGCTAGTGATGACTTTTAAGGACCAGATTCTCACATTGACCATATGAAACTAAATGGGGAGTAAGTGTCAGACAGCTTCCCATTTACACCAGGGGACACATGTGAATCCGGATCCAAAGGGAAAGGCAGATGGGCCATCATGCTGGGTAGTGATGCAGTATATCAGAGATAGAAATCAGGCGACAGCCATTATAACAAGGACTAGAGACACGTACTTCCTGCAAGTGTTCAGGCTCTGCTGATTTCTTTCTGCATGACCCAAAATGTTTTACATTTAATTCTTTCAGTCTCTTCCTTAAAGAAATTGCTAAACTCTGCTTCTGGGGTCACGTGTTTGGTGGTTACAGAGAGGGATGCCTCCAAGCCCTCTAACACCCAGATCCCACCCACTGGTTTGAATGTCTTGAGTCTATATAAAGGGGAGATGAAGCCACAAGAACCTGGCAAAGAAGTTCTGGAACTGTAGCTGTGGGAAAACCTAGCCTTGGATTTATGATCAGTGACACAAATCTCCTGACTGCCACCAGGGATAACTATGGCCTCATCTGGGTTTGCTTCTTTACCTCTTGAGGAAATTCTCCTCCCTTGCCTCTTTTTCCATTTGCATTAGGCTGGGCTGTGCACCTCCTGCCTCTCCTGTGCTGAGCTGGCTATGCAGCCTCCGTGTGTGGGAACAAATTTGTGAACTGTCTAGAAATAAACAATCAAATCATCCTACCCACTCAGGCAAGTCTGACACTATATGCCCAACACTGCATTCCTTTGGACTCGAAGTCCTCATTAATGCCTTCATAATTTTATTGCATGCATTTTTTTCAACTAAAGCAGTGTACTGCTTCTCCCCATAGAACTATTAGATATGTGACATTTCCACCAAAACAATAGTGTTTTCAAATGGTGCCAGTAAAATGCTGACCAAGGCAAAGTCTTAAGAAATAATAGAGTGACCTCTTTATAGCTCCTGTGCAGAGCACAAATAAGACAGTGTCACTTGCAAGTGAGGAACATCACTGATATATTCCTGTCTGACTTTTGGGCCAGGAAGGCATAAGCTTTTCTAAGCACTATTGAGACCCTCGATTTGGTTGACAGACTGTAGAATCATGAGACACCCTGTGTTGCAGAGACTGAGACCAGCATCTACAGTGCATTCATTTAGGTGTCCTGGAGCAGCTGATGGGGCCAGCATATCACTGTGGAATCTCAGGTTCAGGCAGACAAACTCCCTTGATTTCCCCATTCCCCTGCAGGTGGTCTGATGACATCAGCCTTAGCAATTTCATGGACATGCTGATGATACCAAGCAGAAAACATTCCAGTGAACAAAAGTACAAAAAAATTAAAATCAGGCATGTACATTTATACTTAAGTTCCAGGATTCTGTCATCCAAAAATCCATTATACAACCACAGAGCTCCAACATAATTGCATGAAGCCCCTAAATTTGTACTTAGATAAGAGATGTCCCCTAGTCAGTCTTCAGATGCCATCTGAAGACTTGAACATTGAAAGAGGTACCACTTTCTTTGCTAAATTGCCTCAGTAATATAACCTGCTTACTGTTAGGAAAAAAAAAAAAAAAAGGCTTATTTGAATCTCATTAGTCTGTTATCTAAGATAAGGTCATGCCTCTGGCTTGTCTGGTGAAGATGTTGAAAATTGCTTCAATTATCTCTGCTTATCTGAGTGTAATCCCTAAAATATCAGACAATTGGAGCTGCAAGGTAATGCTGTTGGCACTAAGCCTGTGAAACGAGGTATCATTTTCCCTAGTCCAGGGTAGACTCTTTCCTTCTCAGTTTACTGCTAATTCAGCAGTGTTTAGTTTCATTCCTTCACATTGATATAGAAGAAGATGTGCTGGAAATAGAGAAAAAATGTCGCTAGACAAAGGAAGCAGAAGTGACTGGGATATTTTGTATTAATTGAATTTTATGGAGATGGTCTGATTTAAAAATTTATGCTGTATAGAAATATTTCATGCAGCCTAGGAGTGTGTGAGATTTCAAAACTGTTATGTGTAAATATGTCCTGGATTCAATCCATAAATATAAAAAAAAATTAAAGCCCAGCAGTAAAAAAAACAAAACAATTTAATAAGATGTTAGTTGAAATTCAGACATGAACCCTGGAATATCTGTATTTATGTTATTACTCTCTGGCTTCCAGCTCAAAGAGCAGATAAACTTTGCTAACAAAGATTTGTTATGAACCCCCCATTCTAACCAGGAAGGAAACTTCTCATTGCTCTCAGCTCCTTCAAGGGCTTTTATCCTCACCACACTTCTTTGAGGTTGGCAAATAATGTTATCTCAAGTCAGCTAGCAGCAGATTGGGGACACAGAAAGGTTAGAAGGTCAGTCCTTCCACCCACGGGAACCCTGGACAGGAACATGAGCAGGGACCACACGTCCCACATGTGGAGCTGATGCATCTACTGCCCTCTCCTGCTCTTTGCTGCAGTTCCTGCAGCCAGCCCCTCGGAAGAGAAAATGGGCAAACTGCAGGATCTACTATGCTTTTCTTTATTAAGGCATAAAAGATGCTATCTGCTTGACTAAGGCAGCTTCAGAATCTGGAATCTCCTGGATTTCTCTTGTACATTATCATTCATAGCTGTCAGACAAAGCAGACACATTTTTATTTGATATTTTGAAATTTACTCATAGTAAATCTAAATTAATAAATCCATAATGGAAAAACAAATCTTCAGCCCTAAAGACAAATAATCAAGCAAGGAAACAGCTTTCCAGTTGCCCAGTAATTTCTCTCCTACATTTGTTGTGGAGTTTAATTAATATCATGCAACTTGGAAGTGTACATCCACCATGCAGGATTTGACCTACTTCTTAGCCTTGGCCAAGCAGACTGTGCTAAACCTTTCTCAGATGGAAGTTTTCCATTCTTTCCTGGTTGTCTTGCTCCCAACAAAAAAATCTCAAAGGTGACAGAGGGCAAACAAAAGTCCCTGCTATAGCGCTGGTGCAGACTAGAGAGTGGCTGCAAGGCTGTACATGGTGAGAGGGAGGGCTGACACCTTGGGAGCTTTTCGATTGGCATCCTGCTGCGTACCACCTTCCTAAACAAGCAAGCCTCCACACAAAAGAATTAATCACAAACTCATCATCCTGAAAAAGATCAACAAAAATGACTCTTGCTTATACACTGTTGGGGTTGTGCTAACATACATATCCAGGCTGGGCTCCCCAGGGTTGGATCCAGCTGCGTTAATCTGCTTCTATCCAGTGCAGTCAGAAGCAACTTAATCTTTTCTGTCAGTCTTGCTTTTAAAGCCAATGTGAAAGAAAAGCAAGAAAAGCTCTGAGACAAGAGCTAAAAAGCTTTTGAAAGGACTAAAAGGAGTCTGTTTTGTCTGGCTGCTAATTTGAATTGCCCACTTTTAAAGCTCAGCTGGTTCTGCTCAAGGTGAGGGAAGCAGAAGGCAGTGCTGTCATGCAAGGCTCTGGGTCCTGAGGACAGACCAGGCAGAAAGGCAGCGATTGAGTCGGCAGAAAGAAATAGTGTAAATATTTTTCCTGCCGCAGTAAGGACCATTTAATAGAAGTTAAGGGCAACAAAAGGAATGTGGGTGGCTCAAGTGGCTGTGATACATTTTCATAGACTCTTGAAGGAAGCAAGACAGGATGTCTTTGACATAAGACTTCTACCTATTAGAAATAGCCATGCCTATGTGGGAATATGTATTTAGATTCCCTATTTTCATTCAGAAATAAGGCACTCTTCCCCCTTTTCACAATAAATACAAAAGAAGATAGGTGCTGTCACAAAAGGTGGGAGTGAGAAGGGGATGGAATGAGATACCACTGAAGTTTCCCTTCCAGTGAGAGCTGGTTCTGGGTTCCTATGGCTCTGATCTGGTATTGCAATGTACCATAGCTTAAACCGATGGAATGATGTGATCGCTGTAAATAATCTAAGGAAAATGAAGAAAGCAATCCTGCAAATAAAAATGTCCCACAGGCAAGCTGCAGATAGAATCACATAACGGCACATGATAGAAGTCAGATTGTTGAGACAATTGTTTACAAAGATTTCCATCCCCCTTTTTCCCACTAACAGACTGAATAAGGCAAGAAGACCCTAAAAGAGTGCATGAAAGGTCATTTAAAAAAACCCACCTGTGTTTCTTCTTCCACTCAGGGGAGAAAAGATGCATTTCAAATCATTTCATGCCAGTCCTGACCCTTTTGATGATGTTGTTCACCCAGAAAAGCCCCACTAGAAGCATTTTCCCTAGGGGACAGCACTGCTGTTCCTGCCTCTAAAGTGACTAGGAAGGTGTAGGATGTTGTATAACTGCGCTTATCCCTAACATACAATGCAGTGTTTGGTGTCTCTCAGGCTGGTGCTCAGGTAAGTACCAGCTTAGTGAGATGTATGAAATGAGACAATCTTCAAATGACTGAATTCTGCCTGGATCTTTGGAAATTATTCAGCTGAAAAAGACAGCACTACGTGTCTAAGGTTTTTCTGGGAAGAGCACTGCTGAAAAGCCATGCACCAAGCTGAATACAAGAGCTCATCCTGCTCCTCTGTGCAGTGCTGGGCTCTGACCCTGTGCAGTGGCTGTGGCTGAAGGTGTTCAGGGCTGCAGCTCTGCCTGCACACAGGTCAATATGATGCAGGCACAACAAGAAGAGTTGGCTTTCTCATGGATTTTGGAGTTTGTCGGGTTAAGAACTGGAGAAAATACAAGTATCTCAGTGTTAGAGAAAATGTATTTATGACAGCACGTAACAAGTAGCATAATTTTGACTGTGACTCTCTGAGATGGGAAAGTATTTCTAAAAGTACATTTGGCAAGAGCCTGCAAGCTAAATCTAATTGTAAGCAGAGACAAAGAGTGACAAAGGGCAGGTTAGATCATAAAGAGTAGCTTTAAGGCTTTTAAGAAATATAAACAACTGGGAAACAAGTCCTGGAAGACCTATAGAAAATGACGCAAAGGAAGATGAAGGAGATTTTATATTCAGAGTAGCAAAGAAACACTGAATGTTGCATTTTTGTAAACATTTCAACTAACCATAATAGAATCTTCAAAAAATATTTGCAGTTCACAAATCAGGGAAGATTAAAGAGAAGTCAATTGAGGACTGAGCAATGGGAGAATGAAAAGAAATGTATTAAATAATTTGTTTGATTTTTTTTATTTCCTTACAAAATTGGAGAACTGCTGAAGACATTGGCTTGACATTGGCAAGCAGTGGTAGAAGAAACAAGAATGAGGATGGAAAATAAAAAGTTTGAGTCAGGTTCAGCAGACAAGACTGCCAATCCAGATCCACATTTCTTATTAATTAAAGACTTATTTCATGGTCATTTCTGCCCTCAGTTTAAGTTGCCAGGATCCCCAGCTATGACCATCTCTACCTACATTGTGTTGCTCTCTCTGTTGCCCCTTGACATGGAGCAACAACGTTAAGGGTGTTTTAAAACCTCTTGGTACTGGGAAGGAGCTGAATGACAAAAACACAGCAATGATCTATGAAGTAGGTAGTGGAACAAAAAGGATGAATAGGGTGTATGGCTGTTCTTTCAATATAAAAATCAAAAGGCACAAAATTAAGCTACTATATACTACTTTCAAAGCAAACAAGAGGCACTGCATTGACTGCACAGAGCAGTCCACAGCATTATAGGGTTACAAATATTTTCTTTAATTAAGAAAACCCACCAAAACAATTGAGAGCATAAACGAAAAGAAAAATCCATCAATGAATATTAAATAAAATATTTACTCACGATATCCCTGAGTCACAAGTCACAGGAGGGGAGAGCATTCCTGGGAAGCATTCCTGCATGTTTGCTCTGTCGAACATTCTTCCTTGGATAACATCTGCTGTGTCTGCTTTGCTGCTGGAGGCAGTACACCAGACCAAATTGGACCCGTGCTCTGATCCAGTACAGATGTTCTTGTATTAAGTTTGTGTGCTGCACTGTGAACTGACTGGGGAATTGATCTGGGTAAGAAAGAAGCCAGCAAGTTTGGGTTCTTTGCTTTTTAACTCTGATTAGTTCCCTGACCTTGTTGCCTGAGAGGCTAAATAAAGGATTGGATAAGCTCTGCTAAGGGAGTGATGGGAAGAAGGGTAAATAGCTAGGCTTTGGTGATGGGATGAAGGAGCAGGAGGAAACAGTTGACTAAGTTAATGTTGTTTCTGAACTAAATTTATCTGAGGCGAAAAATACTGATGGACAGCTGGTGTGAGTCAGAAACCAAATCTTTTCTGCGTGGATGATTCATTGTCAATAAAGACTGCATAAAGCTACATGTATCCCAGTGTTATTGGTTTCACAAAAAAGACTGGAAGGAGTAGCCCGGGTGAGGAGCCCAGCCCCTCATTCCGCTCCCTTCAGCATTAGCACAATGCTATTGCCATCACAGTGCAAGCGGAGTACATTGGCTGTAGTGGGCCCCTGGCATCCAGCCCGGGTCAAACCACTACAGTGTTTAAAGGAAAAATTAAAAAAGAGAAAACAATTTAGAAAGTGATTTTGTCCTAGAAAAATCTTACCCTTCTAGTGCTAACCTACATCTGTTCCTTGGTGTGCTACATCTTTGTCACACAAAATGTGTCTATGATCTCTTCCTCTTCCTGTTCTCCAGCCTTCTGTCATTAAAATGGGATTATTGATACTTAGAGGGGAACCTAGAGTGCTCTTATAGACCCTGGGAGATGAAAGGAAGCCAAATCCCTTACCTGGTCAAAAAGAGCAGACTAAAGAATCAGACGATAACTTCACTTTTATGAAACTTCAGGCAATCATATAAAAATCCTAAATTCTGTGCATTGGTCCTAAATGTCTGTGAATTTCTTGGAATTATTACCCTGTTTATGCAAAGGGTTTGATGTAAATTGATTATAATATGGGCAATATTTAGTCCCTAGGATCTGAAGCATTAGTTTCTACCTAGAGATTATTTTATTCTGAGTGGGTTTCTAGTCTAATGGATTCTTCTTTTAGACTTACTGACTGATAACTCTTACACTCCTGCCACCCTAATGAAACCTCACTTTCTCCCGTTGGCAGCAATCATCTCAACATTTGTAGCAGAGTACCTAAGGAGAATGTAGTGCTTCTTATTCCCTGCTTTGAATCACAAATTCTTACAAAACAAGCTCAGTATCCTTGTACTTCTGATTTTACAGAGAAAAGTTATTTTAAAATTGTAATTTTGGACCAGTCTGCAGCATGCCACTGTGTAAGGCAGAGTGTCATAGGAAACGTCCGTGCATGCAACAGTTATTACAACTTGCTACATGAGAAGCTGAGTAATTCAAATTCTATCATGATGAAAAAATGAAAACTATAAAATGATTGAAGAATACAATATTCTTTAACATAAAACACTTTCAGGCTAACGGCTAAATACACCCTTTCTTATAGGACTTCTCTGATGAGATTATTATGAGCAACCATTTTTTTCACCTTAATCTCTGTCAGTAGTTCACCAAGGTTTAAGAAACCTGCATAAATGAAATATTATAGAGAGAGGAAAAAGGTGTGTAATAGCTATTTCAATGGTGTTGGAAGCACAAGCTGCTATTACAAAATCAATTCAGTCTCAGGAGAGAAGGAGGCACTTTTTTCAAATTCAGCAGAAACCTCTAAGACTGATTTGGAATTAGAAAGTAGGACTAGAAAGGACCCTGGTTGATCTTGTAGTTCATAACCCTCCTCCAGGCAGATCCAGCCAGCCCTGAATCACTCACGGGGAATGTTTGTGTAACCCCCTCCTACAAACCTCCAGTAAATGAGATTCTGTGACTTCCAGGAGAACCTGCTCCAGGCCTCACCATCACTACTACTGAAACTATTTTTCCAATATCTTGCCTAAACTTCTGTTGCTTTATTTTAGTCCACAACTTTGAATCTGTCCCCAGCAGGCATGGAGAAAAATCCCTCCCTTTCCACAGACATAGTCTATATTGCAAAACATCACAGTTACCACAAATGTCTCTATAATGGAAGAAGTCCTATCTAAGTTAGCAGAATTTACTGTGTATTATTATGTGCTCACAGTGCTGTAGTGTTTAAGTGTGTTGGTATGCTCAACACATCCAACAGAGAAGTGAAATGTTTTGGCTTCATCCAGCCATGAAGGTGCAGTTGATGCAGAGAAACTTGTCTAAAGACAGCAGATTGTGTGTATTTGTATCTTCAGCCTCCAGCTCAGAAAAAAACCAAACGTTTTATTTTTTGGCTGAAATTTTCCTAAAACTGCTCAACCTTGGCTTCACTGGGTTAGTGTCATGGAGCCTTTAAACCAACAAAGGGTTTCAATTTGACAATTTAATAATCAAAATGTAGAATCTTCTTAGGCAATGTTACCAAAACTACCATTACTTCTGCTTGATTTATGTTGGTAGGTGTTTGCCTACATGTATACAGTCAAACACATAGATACCAGTCTCAGCACTTCAATAATTCCCTTCATCTCCTGCCTTTTCTTTAAATATTATTAAAATGTTCATATCAGATAAACAAGAAAACAGAAAACTGCACTTTGTTTTTAAAAGCTTGGCCTCGAATCTCTTATAGCATGACTATGAGTCACACAAATGTAGGCTACACGTTTTTGTGAATAATGTGTCAGTAAAACTTTTTCTGTTGATATTACAAACATCATAGGGAACTTTACTGGCTCTAATTTAACATCTAGAGTTTTTTACATAAATTAGTTTATGTTTTTGTTCTACAATACGTAGGATATAGTGGGTTTATTAATATAAATTAGCAAAACTACAATCTTTATTCTTTTCTATTGTTTTGGAAGGACAACAAAAAAGCTCCAATAGAACAAAGCTTCCTAAGATGTAGATCTAATTTTCTGCTGACTTTGGATCTTTCTTCTCATTCTTGATGATTCTTGCTTGCACAGAAAATGGTGATGTTAAATGTTGCAATTAGAACCATGCTGGAATTAGTGAGAAAGGAAGACCATGTGCACTTTTGGGTGTGAACAACAAACTTATAACATAGAAAACTGCTGCACTGTTATTTGAACGATAATGTCAATTTAATCCAAACAAAAATACAAAGGTTTTAGCATTCATAACAAATATATTTGAAACTGAAATGCTCTTAAAATGTGCTAATAATAGGGAAATTACTGCATTTAAATATTTATATTTGTAAGAAGACATGATCACTTGAAGATAAAAAAGCAGTTTACTGCAATTATTCTGCTTGATATATGACACTTTTTGAGGTAGGTAGACTTTATTCACTCTATTCCCTCATTATTCTTCTTATTTGTTTTGTTGGGTTTTTTACATACAGTGTTTAAGAAATTTTTTAAAGTGATGCACTGTTTTCACTTAAGACAGGAGTTTTCTAATTCCAGTTTCAATCTCTGCCTACAGAACTTCTTGTCACTGTTACTGTGGAAGTCAGCATCCACCTACATCTCTGAGTTCTAGGAATCATTGAGGGTGGCAGGTGGATGAACCAAGGCCCTATTCTTACATCCTGAGCATGCACAAGGGTGTAATATAATAATACCTCTACACATTTCCAATGCAAAAATACTTTGTTGCTTAGGAAGCTTTTTGTAAAGGCTGTGTAAAAATGGTATATTTTATCTATGTGAATGCAGATTGACTAATTTGCCTTTTCTTTAAACCATTTTCCATTCTTCCAGATTCCAGACTGTTACAGATGAGCATAATCACATCCTTTTTAACCAATAACTACTTTTTAATTTTCTTTCCTCTCTTTTTAATGAATAAAGGTTAAAAATGATTCTGAAGACAAATACAAGTGTGAACTGAAGAAATACCTGTTACTTACTGGAAAGAAAACTTTTTGCTACTAAACCACAAAGTACTGGGAACTGTAACATCATGTTATATATTTTTAGTGATCAAATTATCCTGCTTCTAAATCATAATTCTCCAAATAAAATAAAGTGGATTTTCAAGTAATTATTTCAGGTGAAAATTTTATTGTTTTGGAAATGTCCACTATGTAGCAAACACAGAAATTACATATTAGAAACATGTCATATATCTGCTTTTCAGTGTCTTTTTTTTTATTATTTTTCTCGGTATGGTACGTTTTAAGAGAGATTTAAGAAGGATTTAACTGGTGCCTGAATCCTAGCATAGAGGCCTGGAAAAGTTAACTTTAGTATCAGGATAGACTGTAGTGGTGCATCTTCCCTGCACTCCTCAGGCCACACTATGATCTGAGAACCATTTCATGTAGGGCAGATAAACATTGCCCCGTATTAAGTCTGCAACAGATTCATCATACCATGACTAACATTTAAGATTTAGTGGGAAAATATATGCTTACTCACTGTTTGTTGTTTTTTTTTGTGGGTTATTGGGGGGGGGGGGGGGNAATGCCACTGTATATGCACAGATCAAATAATCAGTTTAAAATGTTGAGTCACTTCACTTTCCAGAATAAGGCTGTGGTCTCATGAGCTTTTTAAGTCAGTACAACTCAGCCATGGTGCTAAGTGCTTACCAGCCCAAATCGTCTAATCCTATTCCTGTATCAACCCTACAGAAAGCTGACCCAGATTAACATTACACTGCAAAAAAAATTAGTTTATAATAAAGAGTTTGTAAGAGGTATTATACCTTTCTTCTTCCTCATGTGGCTAAATCAATGTTTGTGCTGGGTCATGGAGAGGGCAGCACAGGGAACTGCGGTATGGCAGGGGTGAGCATCTGGATGGCAGTGTCTGCTTGCATGGGTTCACATGATTTTATGGTGCTTGAGGAGAATTTTAAGAGGACAGTCCCTCATCTGGAGTGTGTTCCTTTCATAAAACAGTTTGATTTTTCTGGAGAACAGCCCTGGGTGTTGCATGGCTCCTTGAGATGTCAGGACCTTTTCCATAGACAACACAACAGCGATTGAAAGGCATATAGCTTAATCACCCAACTTAGAAAAAAATTCTCAAATTAACTTTTGCCTAAGGTAATAGGATTTGTACTCTACTTATGAAGTAGAAGTAAAGCCTGTAGAAAGCACTCTTACCATAATAACATAAAAATACATTATAAAGTTCAGCAGCTTATTTTTTTAATTCCCATAAAGTCTGTAGGATAATATTGTTTGTCTGCTAAATTAATTTTCATAAGGCGTCATTGCACAGTCTGTTCTCCCAGTGTTTCCCAGGGGCAGCTGTTTGAAGTTCCTGATTTAAATTATTAAATGCTTGATTTATAGTGCATGCTTCCGGAGCCTTAGTACTTTTCCAACTCATATTGCAGTGTATCCTTATCCTAATCATGTTACTGTTTAAATATATTTGGAGGGTGGGGGATTAAAGTGAACCAGCCTGTTCATTTTCATACAAAGGAGCAAGATTATTTATCTGACAGTTGCTGTAACAGGCACAGAGCATAACTCAAAACAGCCTTGTTAGCAAGTTGGAGTCAGACTTACTGCTTCACTGGTATTTGAATATCATTAGCTGACCTAGTCTGGCTTCTAAAATATATTCCCTTTGGATAAAATACTTATCTGCACTGGAAATAGTTGATTATTTGGATGCTGGAATACATTTAAGGCTTTTTTTATCTTTCTTGAAACAAGACAGAAAAAAGTTGACACACCCCAGCCAGGAAGACATGTAGCATGGGGCTGGAGGGCATGCTTTATTTTATGTGAGATTTTTCACTAACTTCCAGCTTTTGCTCAGAGGAACTTCTCACCTTTGATTTTTGTTTAAAAGTGTAGAGGAATTTGTGTCTTCTTTTGTCATTGGAAAGAAAGATATTCAAAGCTCTGATATCAGCAACGCCGTACTGGTCTTACTGACCGATTAAAAGGACCTTTTCATCATATATAAAATTATAATAAACTGTATATTATAAAAGATAGTATTTTTAATGTTATTTCTATCATGAAAGACTCAGTTCAGACCTATTGGAGTCAGCCCCCAGTGCAACGGAGGACAGTGGATGTTTCCTTCATTATCTAAGATTGGAGTGAAAAAAGGTTTTCTGATTACTGACCAGCTTGAAGTAATAAATCACATGATTTTGTCAGATTTGTTTGTTACATTTTCATATATCCAACCATCTTCATAAAAGCAGGAGAACAAGTGAGCGTAACCATTCACAAAAATACACTTCTCAGTCCAAGTGTATTTGTGATACTTTGTACTCAGTTTTGTGAATATTTCAACACTGCAGCATTACTGATGAGAATACTGGTACAAAGCCTGTTTAAAACTGGAATGCTTAGAAATTTGCTGAAAGCAAGTATCAAATTGTTCACAGATGGAAGCTGGTTGTGTTCTTGCAAGTCTCTGCTCATTGTCTTCTCTTTTCAGAAAACAGGACTTAATACAGTGGTGCAACTTTAAAGAGAACATAAGTGTAGGACAAACCATGCTGACTCCCTGCCCCCAACATGACTTCTTTAGCCAGCTGAAAGACTCCAATATTCTGTCTATGTTTGACATTGATCATTTATTTTGATTTACAAGAACAAGGGAACTATGGATACTGACAAGAAAACTGTGGGAATTATGCTGGACTGATTGTGGATGTTATGAGTCAGGGTTACTGCCCTATTGCTTTGCCAGATGTTACTGGCTCCTTTGGCTAAAGTAGCAGAATTTAACCGTGTGCTTCAGCTCAGCTGCTGTGCTTCATAACCTGGTGTGTTAACCTCCCCTTTGATTTCTTTCCTTTTTACTGATGTATAGGATTCAGTTTCATCCCATTTACAGGATTAACAGGATTCAGTTTCATCCAGAAGGGGTTCAGGCCATCCAGACTATTCTACTGTGAACCAAAGTGCAGAAAATGGGAACTATTGAGCAACTTGCTTAGAGGGCAGCAATAATCTTGACTACAACTGTGGTGGAGACACACTCTCAGCAGGTAACAATAAATAATATGTAGCAACAGTGAAGACAAATGGGTGAAATACATGAGCTCCCAGAGGTAACATAAAAAACCTGGATTTTTTCCTTAAATAACAGAAGGAATTAGGATTAAAATAAAGTCTCCTTTAAGGCCTTTTCTGCAAGATTCTTTCAGTTTACAACAATTGCTATCATAGAATACAACAGCTCAGGTTGGAAGGCACCTTGGAAGACTATTTAGTCCAACCTTTTGTGGGAAGGGAGCCTTAGTAAGATTATCTAGGATCCTCTATAACCACATTTTGAAAAACTCAAGGGATGAGAGCTCCACCACATCTCTGAGAAGGCTGTTGCAGTGAATGGTAGTTCTCTGTGTAAATTTATTTTTTTTATATTGAGGTGAAACATCTCTCAGTGCAACTTGTACCTGTCGATCCTTATCCTCTTGATGTGGCTAACTGTGAAGAGAAAGACTCCATCCTTCTCATAGCTTCCCTTTAATTAATGGAGTATTTTGATGAGGTCCCCATGACCTTCTTTTCTCCGGTGAGAAAAGACCTTCAGACTCCTTCAGTCTTCCCTCACAGAGCAGTTCTCCAGCTGCCTGAGCATCTCTGTGGTCCCTCTTTGGTCTCTCCCCACTTTGCCCACATCTTTCTTGAATTGTGTGGGCCAGAACTAGACACACTACTCCAAGTATGGCCTGACAAGCTTGTTGTCCACCAGGACCCCAGGTCACTTTCAGCAATGCTGCTCCCCAGCCACACAGATTCTGGCCTGTTCTGGGTTCTTTATGTTGTCCCAGGTGCAGGACCTTGCACTTGTTAAATTTCATACAGTTCTTGTTCACCTGCTTTTCCAGCCTGTCCATGTCTCTGTAAGAAGTGTCTCCCTTCTGACATGTGTACCTTGTCACCTGCTTTGGTGTCATCAACAAACTTGGTGCAGCTGCTTTCAGTGCTCTTGTCCACAACATTTATGAAGATGCTGAAGGGTGTGGGACCAATGTCACCCCCTGGGGCACTTGTTGCAGGCTGTCAGCCTGAGTGAAAATCATCAACCACCTCTTTCTCAGTGCAGCGCATGATCCAGTTTCCCTCCCATCTCAGAGACTACCCATCCTATCTGTATCTTCCCAAATTGTTTAGAAGGCTGTGGGAAACAATGTTGAAAGCTTTGCTGAAATCCAGGTAAACCACATCCACTGCTCTCCCTCTATGGTCAGAAAGAATTATATTTTGACATTGTGATCAGGTCAGTCTGACATGATTTTCCTTTGGTAAATCCATGTTGGATTTTCCTTATCACATGCTTCATTCGTCCTGTAAAAGTTTCTAGGGGGACTAATTCCATTACTTTCTGATGCCTTAGTTTAGCAAGACTAACTGGCCTATAGTATTCTGAGTCTTCTTTGGGGAATTTATTGTTATTATGGAGCAAATGCGAGATGCTTAAATGAAAGATATTGGATCCAACACGAAAAGACTGCCTGCTTCCAGTTACTCTTTCAGAAAGGAAATCATCTTCTCTCACCTCCAAACTAATTTTCATCTTCTAATACCCTGTAGTTCCTGGCAAACATAGGCGGTGTGTGGATGTCCTGTACAGCTTATTCTTCTCTATACCTTTCAGGAAATTTGTCCAGAATTAAGAAATAATTTTACCTAGCTTCTCTCCAGTTGAAAATGCGCGCTGGTCATAGCCATGTTGTCCAGGAACACTGGGGTTCCTCACAGAGCATCAGCTTTTTTCAAAGCAAGATGCAGTTCTGGCAGAGTTGAGCCTTTGCAGGACACTATTTGAGATCTTCTCAACAGCAACTGAAGTAAATCAAGCTTCTGCAGTCACCAGTTTGATTTCATGTTATGTAGTTAGATTAATAATTTCTGCCTTCCTGACAGTTCTGCTGAATTACGTGCCCAGAAGACAGAAACACACATATGTAGTATCCTGCTTTGTCAAATGTGTTTTGGTTTTTGTTGTGTTTGTTTTATTTTTGTTGTTTTTTGTTTCTTGGTTGTTGTTGTTTTTTAATCAAGGGTCTTACAAGTAAAAGGGAGGGTACAAAAGCCAGGTAAAAAAATTAATCCCTTAATTAGAATGCCTAATTAAATGAATCACAAATGACAATAGAGTTATACTACCCCATATCTGTTGAATGCTGTTTCTCACCTGTAGTTTTCACAGTTTTCAGGGAATGAGCGACCAACACTGAAATACATGTGGGAAATCAGAAATGCTGAGATGACAGCGATTAGCAAGTCATAAAGATGAACATGAAGAGAAGCCAGGTCTTGATTCTTTAGCTGGCAAACTGCTGTACTCATAAAACAAACAAACAAATCAGCTGTTAGCTGGATGCATTCAGTTTCCAACTGGAACTGTCTTTAATTTTTTTTAAACCATTCTTGTCTTTTTATTTATGAATTTGTCATGAGGAAGGAGTGGGAATCAGTTGCATCTGACTTTCCTTAGAAATATGGCACTGTGAAAGGGAGATTGGCTTTACTATGGGGTTAGCAAGGAACCTGTGACTGCTTCTTCTTTTATTCAATGGAAATTTATAGCAATATTTTATATTTTGCTTTTGCCTGCTTATCACAGCAGGCAAAGTTTTGCATAAGAGATCCTGTCTACTGGCTAAGATAATTCACAGATGCCAGCTTCATAGAGCAAGGTTTGGTCTCATTGACTGAAATCTGGAAACCACTTTCTGCTCTCAGAAAGTTTGTGCTTTTTATAGTATACTTGGGTAAAACAGTTATTACATACTTCTCCCCTTTCTGCTTAAACTCCTGGATCTCTTCTGTGAGGTTTATATTATTTTTAGCATGCCAAGTAGAAGATTTCACAATTTCATTTTTGGGTCCTTTCTTGTCATTTCCTCAAAAATTCACCTCCAGTTTTTTTCAGCCATTCCCTTTTCTGAAACCATGGTGACAAAGTTCCCTTTTCTTTCTCACTTTTTCTTCTTTTAAAACAAACAAAAACCCCCAAACCAAAAACTCCAGTCAACCAAAAAAAAAAAAAACAAACCAAACCAAACTCCAGATCATTTGTGGTCTCTCTATTGACTTTAGAAAGATCTTGAATAACAGAAAGATCAGATTCACTAATCTATGCCTTCCTGACTCCTTCTCATTGCCTTTCCTAGAATACGTCCAGTAATGCACAGACATCTATTTTGGCATCAAAATATTTTGGCATCTGGATTCCAGATTGATTTGAATATTCCATAATCTTCAAATATATCTATTTATCAAACTTTTTACTGTATCCTTTTCATAAACAGAGAACCTAATTTCCATTTCAAGCAGCCATACAAATTAGGCAGCCAGGTAATGAGTGAATAATCAAATGATTTCCCCTGGTATTAAATCTGAACTGTCTAGAAATCTCCTGATTGCCTGGAGAAGGTGACAGTCCTTATTGTAATTTTTAATTAATTTTACAGTGTATACCAAGAACAGTGACACCTCTTTTTCTTCATGTGCTTCAGATCTACAGTGGGAATATGTGTGCATATTGAGAAATATCCGTAGGCTAAAGCTATTTATTGGAGCTCTGGCTGCATATGGTGAGTTTGGTCTGCAGAATGGGGTCCTCCGATTATGGCTCTCAAAGGGCTCAGGACCAAGAGTTAGTAGTTTCATGGCCTTTTTTAAAGGCTACCTCCAGAAGGAGAATTTCATTCTTACAAATCGTGTCAGTTACAGCAACAACAACAATAATAAAAACTTTGAGTTATGTCAATGTCATATGCTACTGCTCTTCCCAAAACATTTCAGAAGGGTTGCTTTTCAGCTGTTTTCTCTGGTCCTCTTCAGACAGCATTATCCTATCTGCTTTACCTCTCTGAACTTGAGAGTTTACCAAAATTTTGCAGGGTGGCTGTATTTGGGGTTTCTGCTCTGGAAATTCCCAGTTGCTCATCACTTCAACGATATCTCTATGACATTTTTTATGCTACAGTCACTTGGAAGAACAGCCGGAATTTTCAAAACCACTGCAGATGTGATAGGGGAGTTCCAGTAAGAAGACCAAATGAGAGTGTGTTTTAGCCCTAACTGTGACCCACACCTGTGCATCTGGTAATGGGTGTGAGTCCAAGACTCAGTTCAGAAGCTAACTGAGAAATTCAGAAGTTCAAAGGCTTTTAAAAAAACCAAGTTCCTCTTTTCCTTAAGAAAAAATCATTTCTAGTTTGCTTAGAGGGCTTTGCTGAATTATGAGCCCACATCTTCTGCTTCTTTCAGTTTCTTTTAGAGTGAAGCTGCTGGCATCACTTTTCAGCAGTTTTCTCTCATAGCAGCATAGCAAACAGCCCATAGAGGACACAAGGCTGGTGTTACTGCTGCCATCTCCAGTGTCAGCAGAGGGAAGGGATATAGCTCAGAACATTTTGTTAAAAGATGTGCCCATCAAAGTAGGTCTGCCACCTCTTAGCTCTGGACAAGGAAATACCAGACTGGTTTGTTTTGTCAGAACCATGGTTTTCTCAGCATTTCAAGCAAAACTGGTTGCTGAATTTGATTTTGGCAAAATTATGAAATCTATAAAACTGTCAACTCTCCCCACGTCAGAGGTGAGACTGTGCCAGCATTGCTGGC
Source organism: Serilophus lunatus (assembly GCA_013399895.1). Classification (NCBI taxonomy): domain Eukaryota; kingdom Metazoa; phylum Chordata; class Aves; order Passeriformes; family Eurylaimidae; genus Serilophus; species Serilophus lunatus. Next base: position 347,142 of record VXBA01000620.1, read on the forward strand.
ATGACGCCCTCTTGCTTCTCCCCCATTCCCTTTGGCAGGCTTACACAATCTCTAACTTCCCAAAGCGCCCGCCAAGAAATGTGCTCATTCCAGTGTCTGGATTGCTGCGGCACTGACTCGTCATGCTGGCATCTCCCCTCTGCACCTAAATGTTTCAACAAGATGTCAAAATAACCCCACTTTCTTTTAGAAGTTATATTGTTCTCCCCTTTTGCAAATTGTTGGCACTGTGAAGCCATTAAAGAATCTTGCCTATCTTGGCTCATTCTGCAGGACTTTACTAGGTGCTTGGTTTTTTGTTGGTTTTTTTTTTTTCTTTGCTTGTTTGGTTGGTTGGGGATTTTTTGTAAGGAACTAGATATATGTAAACAGAGAGTTAGCAGAGCACAGCATAAACAGCTCTCCCTCCCTCCTACCGAGCCACTTGCTTTTCCAACTGAAACCGGTGGTTTGTGATTCTTCACATTATTCTTTTAATGTCATGACCTGTGTGTCAAAGTGAGAGGCTGCTTGTGGATTTTTCTTGTCTTTGAAAGCAATACTTTCTCTAGAGACAAAGAAGCTCTTTTACAAAACTCACAGCAATTGCCATGAGGTGGGAGCTACAAATAGGGCAAGCCTGGGCAGTTGCATGCTGACATTTTTCATTCCTCATGTCCCACAAGTATTTCTCTTTCAACAAGCCTTCTGTGTAAGTGAAAAGGAACTTTTTTGTTTCCTTGATTTAGTTATATTATGTTTTAAATTTCTCCTTTGGCTCCAATTTCCCTCTGGAAGCTGCTCTGGCCATAAAAATTCTCAAAAAACTCTTAATTTTTAAAATTGCAAACTTGTATTGTTCCTCCATCCCTATCAACAAATAAGAGACAAATTTGCTTTATTCAATTTACATTTTCAAGACCTCTGAAAGCTGTTTTCCACAGCAGACCACTCAGAGCTTCGCACCTCAGAAATGAAAAAATAGGCAGATCTGGCCCTTGAAAAGAAGCTTTTTCCAACTTTTTGTAAACATTAATGACCTATTCATAAAGAAAAGGGCAAAAGCTTTGTACAAAGAGATATTACAGCATTGAAAAGTTGTTAGTCTGCTGGAAAAATATATGATGGTGTTAGCTTCGAGCAGACACCTCGCGAAAGAGAAAAGAGTGCTACAAATACTCCAGATATAATCTTTGGATGAGATTAGGATGTTTCTATCAATGTTTCTGGTGATTTTCATACATACAAAATACGAGAAGAACATCTTTACCCCATCGAATGTTAAAAATGTCTTTGTATCTAAATATTCTGCCTCCAGTGCTGTCAGTAGTGGTCATTTTCGGAAGAGTGTCGATGGAGCAGGAAAGTAGTGATACTACCCCGGCATGTGCTCCCATTTCCAGTGGCTGGCAACTGTAAGACTGCCTGGGCAACCAGCATGTCTTTTCAATTCTTCCAGGCACATGTCTAGCTGTGCTTTGACTGTATGTATACCTCAGTGTCTTGTGACTGGAGGTTATACAGTTTAGCAGCAAACTGTGTGGAAAAAAACCCCAAGCGAACAAAAAACCACCTAGTACCTTCTCATGTTTATTTTGAATTTATGACCTATTATAATCAGTTAATGTCCTCTTTCTCAACCTTCTATTGGGAGTGCCAGTGATAAGTAAGTCCCTATTTCTTATTCACCTTTTCAATTCTACTTACATTTGATTTTACAATCTTCTCTTACGACCCTTTTCAGTAATTATTTCCAAGATTGAAGTTTCCTTATGTCTACAGCTGTTCACTCTATCAGAACTGTTTAGTGTCTTTGGTCTTTCCTTTTAGAATCACAGAATCACTTAGGTCTGAAAAAACTCTAAAGATCACAAAGTCCAATAATTTTTGCTGCTCTCTAGATCATTCTGATTCTTCTATATGTTTGCATAGAAGAAGCAGGCTTCATATCTTTTCACCTTAAAAATAGACTGGTTGCTAACAATGGAAATGTGAGGGAGAGAAAACTCTGACAGTTACTACTATTTTAGACCAATATTCAGAATAGTGCTATATGCTGTGACTTTCTTCTGAGGACAGATGTTAGTTGTATTACTTAATGCAACACTGGAAGTTTATTGGCCCAGATCCAGACAGGCATTCAGGTTTCCAACTTCTGTTTGGGCTTCTAACACCTGATTTAATGGCAAGTTAAATTCTTGGTTAGATGTTATAATACGAACCACAACAGAATTAAACCTTCAGTGTGGGCTAACGGGGTTTTATCTTGCCAGATCGATGCATAAACCCTGACCGCAGTGCTAAAGACTTTTTAGAGGTGTTATGAAAAAGAGGACCTCAGGGACTATGATTTTTATCCTGGACCATATACATGGATATTCATTCAGGATGCCTCTGCTTTTTCTTCTTGCTCACCTACATGGGCGCAATGGTGTTACCAGAAGAATGGATTCTGTGGAATCTGTAATGTGTATGAATGCTCCACTGTGTTATCACAGTATCAGCAAGGTTGGAAGAGACCTTAAAGATCATCAAGTCCAACCCATAACCTAACANAAGAGACCAACCCCCGCCTGACTACAACCTCCTTTCAGGTACTTATAGACAGCAATAAGGTCACCCCTGAGTCTCCTCCAGACTAAACAACACCAGCTCCCTCAACCACTCCTCACAGGGCTTGTGCTCCAGCCCCTTCACCATCCTCGTTGCCCTTCTCTGAACACGTTCCAGTAACTCAGCATCTTTCTTAAACTGAGGGGCCCAGAACTGGACACAGTACTCAAGGTGAGACCTAACCAGCACTAAGTACAGGAGAAGGATAACTTCCCTAGTCCTGCTGGCCACACCATTCCTGATGCAGGCCAGGATGCCATTGGCCTTCTTGGCCACCTGGGCACACTGCTGGCTCATGTCAGGTCTCTCATCCACCAGCGCTCCCAAGTCTCTCTGTCTGCCCACTCTCCAGCCACTCCGACCCCAGCTTATAGCTCTGCATGGGGTTATTGTGACCAAAGTGTAAGACCAGGCACTTGGACTTGTCGAATCTCATCCCACTGGAATCTGCCCATCTCTCCAGCCTGTCCAGATCCCTCTGCAGGGCTCTCCTACCCTCCAACAGATCGACACCTGCTCCGAGCTTGGTATCATCTGCAAACTTACTAATGAAGGACTCAATCCCATCATCGAGGTCATCAATAAAGATATTAAACAGAACCAGGCCCAACACTGATCCCTGAGGGACACCATGTTATCCAACATGGTACTCTGCAGTATAAAAAAATGGAATAAATGGGATTTACGGCTTTGAGCAAAACAAACCAAAACAAGCTGGATTCATTATTACATTTTCTTGGAAGAGGACAGGCTTAGTGACTACAGTTTCCTGTAAGAGGAAAGGAGCAGCAGAGAATACCTAGCATTCCCAGCAGCTGACTTCTGGTTAGCATTGAGTGCTCCACAAGCAAACCCCCTATGGTTACCACACATTTAAAATGCCCTGACAGGTACATGCCTTGTGCAACCACGGCATGATTTTCATCTGATCCAACATTTCTTTTTAGTAAGAATTCTTGTGTGGGCAAATCTGTGTGATCTGTTGACCTCTCTGGCAATTTACTTTCTAAGATAGCCATCTCAGAAAAAGGTTTTGTGTTCATTTCTGTTACCAAAATAAAGATAAAAAAGGGAAAAAAAAAAGAAACAAGACAAAACCAAAAAATGTGCCACTTCTTTTCCTTTAGGTTCCAGCTTTCCATTTGGAACTCCTCCTTGCTTCATTCATCTGCTTCCACCAGCATATATTGGATGACTGTCTCTTTACACAGAATGTAATTCAGATTTATGAATGCAGTTTATGTAAATTGGGCATTTGCTGCATTTCCAGATATGATGATTCAGCCTGAGACAATTTGCTTTCTCTTTTCCATGGCATTTTGAAATGCCATGCCCATAAGTAGTCTACTTAAACACAACTCCTGGAAACCATGAAGCATAGCAAACAGGTGCTCACATTTCAAGGTGATATTCTGAGTATGGAGTATTTCATTGTCACCTTCGCTTCCTTTAATTTGATTGTATTCCTAGAATTTCAATAGAATAACTGAATGACTAGGAGCCAATAACTAGAGATAAATTAGAGATGGAATACAGTACTCAAAGGCACATGAAGTACGTATGCTATTATTCTACAAAGAAAAGTGAGTCAAGTGTTTTGTTACCTAAGATAAGGTTGTATGTGCAAGGTCAGAAGAATTATGAAGTCTGATTATCCACTGATGAGGCAAATCCCAAGATCACAGTGAACGGACACTTCCTGTGCATGACTCTAGGCAGAAGAATTTCTTCATAAACCATGAAAGCCACAGATTGAAAACTAATTTCACATCTTGCCAAATTACTTGTTCCTCTCTGGGAGAGGTAGGGAAGGACTGAAGACAGAAATTGAGGGCAGAATGAAATAAGAAAAAGCCCTGATATGGCATGTTTCACAATATTGCAACACAGCTTGATGCAACCAATTGTTGGAAGTGCTAATAGCTCCATGACCTCAGGTCGAAAGCATGCAGCCCTGCTGCACAGAGGAAAGGCAAACTTTCTGATCCAACCAGATTATAATAAATGTTCTAGTAAACAATGAGGTGCTATAGCTTGCTTAAAAAAATGCAAGCAAGAGAGGCAAGCTGCGAATTAATGCCAACATGTTGCCAGAAGCATGTAAGAGTGTATGTGGATGGAGGCCATCCTAACATTTATAACCACAAAGTCATGCTTTCAGAAACAGCTGAGGTGGAGAGTTAGGAAGCAGATTTGCCTAAGGCAGTGAGTAATCTTTCTGTCCTCTGTGAGGGATCTGAGTTTCTCTAGCCTTGTCAGCTGGCAGGAGCCAGCTGGAAGCATGGAGCATCCACCATGTGTCCGCAGTGCCGCCTCTTGGATGCCGTAGCCCTCACCCAGGACCACCTGGCATTGAGTTGAGCTCCCATATATGCTCAGGCATATGGAGAAATATGCACTCTGAAGGGTAATGTTGTTCTGTAATGCAGCCACACTAAAGAATTGATGCTGCAGGGAAGTTGGGCTTGGACACTACTCAAAAGATGATGACAAGCTGCAAAATGTATGTGCACTTTCCCCTAACCTCAATTTGAATTTCTAGTTCATGCGTAAATTAGCTTCCTGTAGATTTCTCAGTTAGTTTCTATTAAAATATAAGAAAGCCATTTTAAAGAATAACTAAACAATTTTGTTCTCCCACAAAGTTTATTAAAAGTGTGATGGCACTGAGCTCATTTCCCACATGTCCCACATGACAGACTCCATTTCTCATGTTCATCTAAAATTGAACCTTGAGATCCTAAATACAATGCAATTTAGCTTTACTCTTTGATAATATATAGACATATATTTGTATGCTATCCATACGCTGTATGAACTGAATAAACATTTTAGGAAATAGAAGATTAGCAGCTGGAACAGGACTTGTAGAAAAGTTTTCCTGCTCTTGATATTTTAGGAAATGTTTTTAGTTACTTTTGTATACACCTTGAGGGTTACAGATATTCTTAGACCTTAAAAAATTTTTACATATTTGAGGAACACTTGACATAAATCAGTATTTCTGTGTTTTTCTTCTCTCTCTTTTGTCTTATTTATTTTCTTTTTTTCCTGTTTTGTTGTTTTTTTTTTTAATTACATTCTCAAGCACAGGTTCTTTGAAGGGGTTAGACCAGTCTGGAAATTATATGCCTCATTTAAAACAGACAACGATAATAAAAATTTGACATTTAGGTTAGGAATTGGGTTTCAGAAAATATGTAGGCAGTACTATCAGTATGAGCTCACAGATTTTATCTTCACTACAAAGAGAAAAAATACTATGTATAATTTTTTTTTTCTGTATATATTTGCAATTATAAAAGATGTGCTTTGCATACAAGGAACAGGTACAATGACATTCTTTCAGGAGACCAACACTGAGTGCCAATTAAAATGATGGAAACTTGCCATGGACTCTGCAGTCCAGGATTTGGCTTCTGTTTTCCTATTGTTTTCTCCACTCGTGTTAAGCCTTATTTCAAGAAAGACTATGGCAAAATTCCCACTGACTGTAAGGAAAGTGAAGTTTGGCCATTGGTGAGCAATAAAAGCTCTGTGAAGCCTGGAGGTGGGAGTTCACTCCAGCTCCTGCAGGGACGTGCACTGCCAAGGTTCACTCGCACTCCACCCTTGTGCACCCCTTCCAGCTCCGAGATTTATAGGGCTCTGTAGGAAAGCCCCCACGCCGTACTGCATGGAATACTCAGTCACCAGTGAACTTTTAATCACTCTGGCTTATGGCTTCAAAAAGAACAGCCTTGCTGTCATTGCATAAAGCAAAGAAATTATTAGCTTTCTTTGTTTTATTTACCTGACTATTTGGAAAGCTTTACAAGTGCTGTTGGTGGTGGCAGTCATCTGCAGGTGAAGAAATAAGTCTCCCTTCCTGGAGAGTGCTCTAGGATCAGGCATTTCTGTCCCTTTTGGTCTGTGAAAGTCCTGTAGCAAAGATCCCTGTCAACCTCAGTTTGGTGCTCCCCTCTTTGAGGATGACACAGACCTCCTGACACCTTATCGAGCCACTCACAAGACCTGGAACATGGGAGAGAGACAGATGAAGAGCTGAAGCACAGATGTCCAGATATATAAATCTGTCTGACTCTGGAGAAAGTGACACTTCATGGCATTTCAGGTGTTTTTAAAGACCTCCTCAGCACTCCATGGAAGGGCTTTGCACAGGCACAGACAACTTCATGGTCTCAAAAGCAAAGTCCAAGCCCCTCTAGAAATTATAAAGTAGGAATTTCTGTTCTATGTTCCCCAAGGTATTCCATGATATATGATTATTAGCAGTTAGGATGACTGAGAACTGCTTCAAACACTTTGTTGAAGGAAATGTCCAGGTTCCTTCACTGATGCTACCCTGACCATGGTCAGCATGTCTTCTCCCTCATCTCCCTATCTCAGCTCCACCTGCAAAGCAAAGTGACTCAATAAGAATGTGCATGGCAGCAGTAGGTGAAAATGCAATGAACAGGCAGGAGTGGGTGGCAGAATGTAGGGAAAAGGTTGATATAGCACTGAGTCACCTCACAGTTTATCCTGGCTTCTAGGGCCCCATCAGCTTCTTATCCCAGGCAGGGCTGTCCTGGCTGTCACATCCTTTCTTCAGACCTCCAGGTATTGCCTACTGCCAGGTTTGGGCAGTGGAGAACCTTTTCCCCCAAAACATGCTGAGGAATTAGGACATGGTCAGAAATGGGGACTCAGGGAATGTTGAGGTCTCAGTGAAGAAAAAGAGACTGTTTCTGTACCCCTAATCTCTCCACTACAGAGAATTTTTGTTCCTTTGAATCAGTGTCTGCCATTGACATAAAACTGTTAGTCTCCTCATTTGTTTTCCTGCTGGTTCTTTAATGATCCTGATATTTCACTAGCATAAAATAAGTTGAAGTTTTAGTCTTGTATCTGAAAAATTTTGAAATATGCAGGAGAGATATACATAGTTTTACTTAAAATAACTTGTAATGTTGGTATTTCGGTTTAAGTCACCAGGAGAAATAAATGCCATGACATAGGGGGATGAGATACAAACATCACTATAGTACATGATACATTCCACTGATGTTAACATCATCCAGCTTGCAAGATGAAGAGCAGATAAATCAATCAACATTTGGTTGAAATGTACAATGCTGTAAAAAGACTTACACTTGATAAGCAAATTCCATGATGGCTTTCACTGCTTTCCACATTTACTTTCATTGTTTCCTTGTGAAAAAAGACGTGAATGAAATAATATCTGCACATTAAAAGAGGAGCTGTGCCTCTCCAGCTTGCTTGAAAATTGCAGACTACATAACAAATATTTTGTAAGTGTTCAGGTGAGGGAGGTAATACTGTTTATATAACAACATGGTTTTGTGTTGATAAGTGTGGAAGAGTTGGCATAAGTGAAGAATAACCATTTTTTGCTAGTTGTATTATTGATCTTGGTCTTCCCTCTGTCATCTGCCCTTTCAGTTGATATGTAACATTGAATAATTTATGTTCTGAGATTTTCCTTTTGATTCTTCTTACATCTGTAGTTAAACCTTAGCATACATGTCCTATTTGTGTGAAAATCCTAAACATAATTGCCATAGACACATACAGCTTATATTGACACTTCACTGTCTGGCCAGAACAGAAAATCTGGTAATGTTGGATACTGTTTTAGATATAAGTAATCATGACTCTTACACCTCCTGATAGAAAAGCTGCAAAAAAGGAACTGATTAGGAGCATATGAGAATAAGACAGCAAAAGAGTGAATGAGACTCAGAAAGATTTTCTGTATGCTTGCAAAGATGCAGATTTCCCAGCAGAAATCCATTCCTTCCATTTTTGTGGATCTTATAAAATTATGTAGGGAAGTTTGGAATCAGAACAGCAGTTTACTTGATGTTGTGTAAGTCCTTGGCTACTATCCTCAGGCAGAAGAAGGCAGTCTAGATTTTAGCTATCTGGAAGTGTGAAAGCATAAAGGAAAATATCTTCCAATTTAATTTGACGATCAAGTATTTTCAGTAACTTAAGAATATTGGCAGAAAAGAAATTTCCTGATGACAGTTGTCAGACACATTTCAAATGTCACTTTCAACATTTCTTTAAAGACTACAAGAAAGATCCTCAAAATAAATGCTTTCTCTGCCATGGAGCCTGTTGATAATCTACTTCTACTTAATGCAATAAGTTGCCTTCAGTTCTGTACACCTTGAGGTAGGGTGTGTTTTATAGGTTATACAGGTATTTCCTTTCAGCCTACATTGTGGACCTGATCCTACAAGTATTTCTATGTTGATTTAAACATACAGAATGAACTCCTGATTGAAGAATAGTTTTGGACATGGAACAAATTTCCCAAGGGATTTGAACAGAGCATATTGAATTATTAACCTCTGTCTTCTGTCAGGCATATAAAAATGTTAAAGACATCAAGTGTTTGGGACGAACAATATTTTCAGGAAACTTGCAGTGCAGCATACTGTACTGAGACGCAGCTAGTATACAAAACATGGCTTCATGAACATCATTGTACTGAACATTACTGAGACATGACTGGTGTCTTTGGTCTTGGACTTGGCAGTCTTAAGGAGGCTGTGCATAATGTACTTGCTTGCTGTCAGGGCTTCTTACTCTCATAGGTTTGGATATATACTATTACAGCCCTATTATCATCATGATCCTAGTTTAGTTTTTTAATTTAATATTGAAGCAACATTCCTTCTGCATTTGTGACTAACCAACATCATTACAGACAGCTGTAGCTGCTTGAACATTCAAAGAAGAACCATGATTTGAACTGTTACAAAAACTGTATTTGCTTTTGAAAAGCTCCTTATTTGACAACATCAAACCTCTAACTAAGTCTGACTGTGATTATCCATTTCAAAAAATCATTTGGACAAAACTTGAGGTTTATGAGTAGTATATAAATATTAGATAATATTACAAAATTTATCATCAGTATTACTAAGAAGACTTAAATAATGTTAAAAACTTCCAAAGATGTAGTTTGTAGATGTCCAACTTGTGACATTTTAGAGGATTTGGCTTTAGGACAGTTGCCTAGTGCTTCAAAATCTTGGCTCCAGTTTCTTCCTAACCCTGAATTTTAGTCATATCAACAATATATTGTAAGACTTGCAGCATCTTCAGAGAGAAAGCCTTAGCCCAAAGGAATTCGTGACTCTGAATCATAATAAATAGTTTGTGAAGTTGAAAGATGAATCCATATCCTTCACCAGTTATAATCACGTTCTTCATTATGAAGCTTGCTCCAGTGCCAAAAAAAGATGTTGTGTTTCTCTCCAGGCACAGGGAAAGGTAGTGATTTGCCCAGAAAATGTTCAGCATACACAGAGAAAGACAGATGTGGGGTGGAGAAAAAAGACAGCATACAAAGTGATCGGGACAAGTATAAACTCATGACATAACAGTTGTAACTTTGTTGTGAAAAAAAAAGTAAATCCTCCTTCTCAGTCCTTACGTTTCATTCACACCCATGTCTCTCAATTACTCGTTATCATGTTATTGCTTTCACATATATGGCCTGTACTCTCCACCCAAATAAAAAAGAGACTGACTGGATAAAGAAAAGAGGACTAAAAGTATTCTTTGGTCACCTAGTTTATTGGAAATGTGCCAGTACATTTTATCTTCAGAAAAACATTCAAGACCGGGATTCAATAAAATTTCTGAAACTATTGCCTTATACTATGGATGTCTTTTAAACACTAAGTCTTTTTGGATGGATTTCGAGGTTACGTGGAAGATGCTAGTTGAGGTTTGAAATTCCAGTTTCAAAATTTGCTTTTTGTGAACATTTTTGCTATTCAACAAACACTCACTGTATTTCCTGATGCTGGTATTATGAAGCAAACAGAAGTGTGGAATTTAATGAGTAATTTAAAATGTTTTTCAATAAATAGTTAATAGCTAACATCTAAATTTTAACTCACGAACAATCAGGATGATGAAGAAAAAATGCTTAGTTCCCAAGTGTAGTAGTTATAACAGATTTTTTGTTGTGTATTAATATATATCTTATGGGGACATTTTCTAAGTTGTTTATACTCACTGAAGTCACAGTTTATGGGCAACGTATATTCAAAGGCTTTGAATCAAATTATCAGTTATACTCTTATTTATTCTGTGATATTAATGGGTCATTCTGAGCAAGCAATGTTTCAACATTTTATACATTCACATTTCATTTCACAAGATTCACTGCAAAAATAAAGAATGATCTTGATCATTCCAGTCACTGGCAATTCAGATAACAAAAGGAATGGAAGAATGGTTTTGCAGACTTGAAAGACTACATTTGTTTCTTCTGACTGCTCTTACAGTCTTCAGATGGATGGGTTTTATTCCTGACCTGTGGCTTGCTTTGGCTCACATATTATTTTATTTTTTTTTGTCAACTACAGCTCTCCACATCTTTTTTAATCCTCCTCTGAGAATTTAGTATATCTTGATTATGAACTTCTAATTCACTTCCCCTTCTTCATGTAAGTAACAGGTTACAGTTTTCAAAATCCAACTAATAACCCCTGCTGCCCCCACACATGTGTCCAAGACCAAACTCTGCAGTAAGAGCATTTAGTTCCCCATATCTGCTGTCTGAATCATCTTCTTTCCTTAATTTAGCATGGCACAGTGTTCATTTGCCTTTGTTCTCAGCTCTACCATGCTTTCGGCCTCACTGCTTTTTTTCCACTGTACCAAGTGTTTGAAGTTAGTTATTTCTGGATGCTTTATGACACTTATCTCAACCCCTACACTCCCTGATTAATCCAGTTTCCTACCATTCACTTACTTCCTTTAATATCTTTTCCAGTCTGCTGTACCATGACACTCTAGTTCTTGCTCTTGCCCTTGTCTTTACAGAACAATATTCCCATATGGATCTGAAGCTGGTCCCATCTCTTTCGCTACTGCATACTGCCCTCAGCAGTGCTTCTCTCCCTTGCCTGTACATACTCAGTCCTTCCCACACACCCCTCTGGAATTTCTCACTGATTCACATCATCACCTCTCTGATTCATCTATTGATGCCCCTTACAGCTATGACCACAGCTCTGATCTTGGCTATCTCCCTGGCTGAACTTGCATTTAGTTTTTGATTCACCTGTAATTTTTGCTGGCATTTATCCTCTGAATTTAAATGTCGATAGTAAAAGCCGCAGGTATGTGAACTAGGTGGTGTGCAATTCTCCTTCAGCTAGTTTGCTCCTCTAATGAGTAAGTGAATGATGACCAAAGGAAAATGTAATTCAACCCCGTATCTCTGACTTCAACATTTCCTTATTCTTTAACTTTTTTTCTCAGTATTGCATGGAATCTGCCAGCAAAGAGCCCATTTTAATCTGTCTCAACTATTTCATTTGTGTTTCTCATGAAACTCTCTCTTTATTTCCCACTTCTTTTTATTCAGGCATCCTATCAGTTGTTTCTAACCAGTTTGCCTTCTTTGTTACTGTCATCACTAATGGATACATTGCTCACCTCTACTTTCAACACTTCCTTTCTTTTATCTTCCTCCTTGATTATATCCAAGATATCCTAGCTCTCTCACAGGGCTAAAAAATGTGTAACATTTCGATAAAAACTGATTGAAAATACTGTAATTTCGAAGATGAAAATATTAATGTACTCTGTTTTTCATCCTGGAGATTACTCTTCCTTGATTCTTCAGTTCTATATTCCTTCCTTATCAGCATTATTTTTCCAAAATTTTCCTATTGCCCTGCTGTCAGACTCTAAAAACTGCTTTCCTGCTTCTTTCCTTTGGCCTCAGTTATGCTTTTCCATTGACAGTGTCACAGTATCAGCAAGGTTGGAAGAGACCTTAAAGATCATCAAGTCCAACCCATAATCTAACAGCCTATCATCTAAATTATGGCACCAAGTGCCTCATCCAGCTCACTCTTGGACACCTCCAGGGTCGGTGACTCCATCACCTCCCTGGGCAGCCCATTCCAATGGCAGATCACCCTTTCAGTGAAGAACTTCTTAATATCAAGTCTAAACCTCCCTTGATGGACCTTCATTCTACCTCACCTGACAAAAGTTCCTGGGGGTCTCTTCTTCTCTCTTTCAATTTCCTCCTTAAACAAAACCCCAAAAAAACTAACAAAAACCCTTTTCATGGCATACTTATCTTCCTCCTTTCTCCTTTTATCCAATTTGCTCATGAACAATTTCTTTGGGTTTTGGTGTTGCTTAAGACAATATGGTCAAAACAAGGTATCTTAGGATCACTCAGATTATAAAATGTAGTCTACACTTAAGCAATGCTACATAGATACAAGGTATATTTTTGAACATAAGATGACAGACAAACATATATTTGCCAGCACATGTAAATATGAAGAATAATAGTATGCTCGTTCTGAAACACTAATTACTAAAAATATGATACAGCCACTGAGTTGAATGGCACCAAAATTCCTGGAGAGTTTGCAAGGCCACAGAGTTCAGCTGGACAAAAAAAAGAAGAAATTTCTCCTAGTGAAGCAGTATGTCCCAATCACCTTAGTCCTCCTGAGCTGTGTGGCCTTGGGGAAACCAGATGATTCTGTTATACAAACATCACTTAAAGTTGAACATGATCCTGACTCAAGTAATGGCATTTCTGGTAAGTAGGATTGCAGGATTAAGCAGAGAACAGGATGTTCATTTATAAAATCAATGTAAAACACAAACCAAGACAATTTATAATCTGAGTTTTTGCATTGTTTGTGTTGCAGTGAATCCAGTCATTCAGCAGTTTTAATTACACCTCTTAGTCAAATTGCAATAGAATAAACATTTGATCTTTTTTCTGTAACCATAACTTGAATTTTGTTTTCATCCACAAATGTGGAGAGGCACAATCATACCACATGAAAGCCTGCATAGTAATTTATCATTCCATCATTTTTACCCTCCACTGGTGCTTCCCATGTTCTCTAAACCAGGACTCTAGCCTCAAGGCTTTCTTTTGGTTTCATGTTGATGCAGTCTCAGGAGTGATAACTTATAAACCTTTCTCTCATGGTTGTTTTTGGGGTTGGGTGTGTGTGTGTGTGTGTTTCTTCTTTTTTTTTTTTATCTTCCCTTCTCCCCCTCCCCCCCCAAGATATACTTCATACAGGATAATGTTTTTGATTTAAGTCAAAACATGAGTTCTGTTTTTTCTACTGTCATTTCTGAATCTGTAGAATGAGGAAACGACCAGTATCCCATTGAGAAGGTGTAGCAAATCCAGAGCATATAAACAGTGAGACACAATGATTCCCTGGTGATAGGACTGTGCGAGTACCACAAATGACTGTGTATTAGAAGGTCATAAAGATGTTTCAATTCAGTGTATTTAGTTTTTAGTATCCCTTTCCCAAAGAGTTCTTATTAGTCGTTAGTTTCTTGTAGATGAAGAATTTTTTATGTCTAGTCTTCAGTAAATGCTCTGCTCACTTCTAATTGTATTATTTGTTTTATTCTTATTGTTACATAAAAATGACAGAATAAAAGGAAATGTTACCTCTTCAACAATTTATTCCAGTTGTATCTTTATAAATTTAAAGGCCTTTGCTGAGAATCTGTAGATATGTAATATTTTTATCTTATTTATTAGGAATGGAAACTAAAGTCTATTCTTCCTGTTTGTATTTCAACATTACACGGAAATAATGCACTTGTCTAATTTGGAACATGCTTTCAGGATCAACATTGTGCTGCAGCATTGCTGAAGGCAATGTCTGGATTTTCTTTCATGAAGGCAAAAGAGAAGGGAATTAAATGAAACATCCATTATCTGGTCTACACCTGGAGGCTCACTATTCAACAGAGCTGTGAGAGCCTCATCTTTTCACAGTAAATACTAGTAGGATGAATATTTGTTTTGGTTGTTTTTTGATTTGTTGTTTTTTTTTCTCACAGGAAGACAGCTTAGAAAGAGAAATATTATTGTTTAAAGCCCAAGGACAACATTAAAAATTTTCTAGACCGAAAATATTTAAGTACTGTCTATCAGGCAAGCTGCTGTTCTGCACTTAGCATCATGCTTCATTGTTTGACAGTACAGCTGACTGGAGGCTGAATTGAAAATCATTTTCCTTTGCTCAATTTCCTTGTAAACAGGAAAAGAATGGTGTTGATATGCTACACTTCACTGGGAAATTGTGTTGTGAACATTTGAGATCCATCTCCAGGGGTTTTTAAACAGGAATGTGATTTACCTCACACAGACCTAAATCAGGACACCTTCAATTTAGGCTTCATTTAGTCTCTGCTAAGATAGACTCCCATTAATCTATGCTGCACCAAACATGAATTACTAAGAATACTAAGACAACAAAAAAAAGGTCTTAGTTGTGAAACCACTTAGAACAACTAAGTGATCTATTGTTAACAGGCAATTTGTGAAACATTCATTCCAACAAAGAAATCTTGTCCTATTTACACTTCAATTGATATTAATGTCAATTTTATACAATCTTCAAATGTATGTGTGGCTTTGTAGTGTGTACCAATATTAACAGTGTACACTGTTGCATTTTATTGAGAAACACGTTGGTGAATTTTGCTTTTCATCAATATTCATCTAAGGAGAGATACAATAGTTTTACTGATTTATTCAGAATTCAGGTTAATTCTATCAGTACTTAATGTGAATTACACATAGAATTACACACACAGAATTAATAAGGTTGGAAAAGACCATGGAGATCATCAAGTCCAACCTTTACCTAGGTTAACAACCTATCCAACATCAGTCTAACATCTATACCATCTAAACCATTTAAACCATCTAAACCATGCCACTAAGTTCATCATCTAACCTATCCTTAAACACATCCAGGGACAATGACCCCACCACCACCCTGGGAAGCCCATTCCAGTGGGGGATCACTCTCACTGTGAAAAAGTTCCTCCTGATATCCAACCTAAACCTCCCCTGACGCAGCCTAAGACTGTGTCCTCTCGTCCTGTCACTGGGAGCCTGAGAGAAGAGACCGACCCCCACCTGACTACAACCTCCTTTCAGGGAGTTATAGACAGCAATAAGGTCACCCCTGAGCCTCCTCTTCTCCAGGCTGAACAATCCCAGCTCCCTCAGCCGTTCCTCACAGGGCTTGTGCTCCAGCCCCTTCACCATCCTCGTTGCCCTTCTCTGGACACGCTCCAGCAACTCAATATCCTTCTTAAACTGAGGGGCCAATACATTTCATATATTCTTTCATATATTATTTCAATATATTTCATAATATTATTTCTGATAGATTGACTCTCACAGTACTCAAATATGACCACTCATATTTCATTTTCGTTAGTATTAAGTTGCACAGACTGTACGAAAGCAAGTAAATGTGTACTTTTTTGGAGCAGGATTCATGCTGCTCCAGTAAGTATTATGTTTTACTAGTGTTTATTATACTGTTTATAGTTCTATGGTCCAGCTTTGCTTTCTTTGAAGTCAAATGTGAAACTACTTTTGCTTTCAGGGTAAGCTGTATTGGACCAATAAATCACTGTATTTTCTCCATGTAGCCTTGAATTTATTAAGATCTTTTACTTAATTGAAAAAAGAGTCATCTACTAACTGATATAAGTTTGTTCAGAGGCTGATTTAGCACAGGTTTGGTAACTGAGAACACATCTGCAAAGTTCTTAGAAAACAACTTTCTGGGGTAGACTAAAGCACAACGCTCCCTGAGCTTCTTTAGATGGTTTACTCAATCTGCTGCACTGCAGTTGTTGATTAAAGGATTATATACATTCTATAGGATGTGCTCTACAATACTGTGCTCAAACTTTTCAGTCACTCAAAGACAATTGTGTGGAAGGGCTAGCAGAGTTTTCACAGAAGGCAACTATTTCCAAATAAATTGGTGAGTTACTCACAGACTTCATTTAATATACAAGTAAGTGCCTTCATAAATATTCATATATATTCTAGAAATTACAAGAACAATCCAAGAAGGAATGTCTAGAGAAATGCTTTGAATAATGGTACAGCTCAAATATACTGCAAGTTCTCTCTATATCAAGCAGCCCAGTGTTTGCATGGATCCTTTACTGGGTCAGAAAGGTATAAATAAAATGTCACATCCTAACATTTAATAAAAACCACAGTATTGCCCCTATGTCACTACACTCTTGATGTAACAGAAACTCACAGGTATTTCTGAAATAAAGCTTTGAAGTAGTTATGGGAATGGACTTGGGATAAAAGCATGTCTGGAAGTTTTGCAAGATCAGATTTTAATCAAAATGACTGGACTGTTAGGATACAGTTTCCTGTATTTATGTCAGATCAGGACTGTGACGTCACTGTAAAGCACATGAATGGCTGTGTTCAGAACCTGTGTTTCCTTATACCTGTGGATATTCATTACTCTCAAAGACAGAAATTCTGCACAACTGTGAGGGACAACAGATCTGCATGTTTAAAAAGTTCTCAATTATCTGAAGTCCATCAGCACAAAATTTGAAATAAAATATTTCCATAACAAGAATACAAATATAACTCAGTGTAAAAGCACAATGTAAATCTTTTTAAAGCAAATGCATGTTCTAAAGAACTTCTCTGATCTGCAGCGATTTTCAGAGGCCTAAGACTGAAACAGAAACATCTGCTTGAATTTACCAACTATGAAACTGCTATTGAGAAAAGTAAGTGAATAGTAAACAATAATAAAACTATTGATATTTAAAGAATGGCAATTAAAAGCTTACGTGTATTTTACCTAAAAAGATAATAAATTCCTTTTGAGGCATTTTTTTAATCTAAACAAAATAGAAATAATCTCATTTATAATTTCTACTTGTCTTTGCTGCAGAAATAACCACAGTACTGCTCTTAATTTGAATTCCATCCACAAAGCCCTTCCATTCAATGTGGTAATATTCTAGAACACAAGTTAACTATCCCATTGGGAGGTATAGGCTACAGCTCAGAAGGGGATACTGCTAATCCATTCACAATTTATAGTGTCTCTTCACAGCTGTGGCTTCTTTTGCTCCAGCTAAACTAACTTAAGAAGTATTAAACTCAAATATAACACTTTAAGATTACTAGAGGGAGAGGTGGAGAAAGGAAGCGAGGCTCTCTGGTATGATACTTGCTCTGATCAGAGGAGCTACTGCCACTGAGGTGTGTCCCATCTTCTTCTTATGTCAGCTTTGTCAACAAACTCACGTAATTCTTCCAAACTGCTCTCCAGGTATTCTAGTGTATTAGCTGGGGTTTATTCAGATGCTCGCATGTGGATATCAAGCGTGTGAGATATCCAGGATATCAGAATCAGCCACACAGCCACAGATACAATTCAGACCAGCAGATATAACCCAGGGCCTATGAGACATCCATGCTCCTCAGGGTCACAGTCATAGGTGAGTTGGGTACCTTTAGGACTTCTCAAATTGCATCTGATGCTTGTGTCTAAGCCACTGAATGAAGCTCTTCTTTTCTGTTGATGGCAATGGGAGTTTAGATGCTTCCATTTAAACATCCAGACATTTAGATGCATGGCTGACTCCTACCCTGATGGAGATACAGCTTTCAACTGCCTCAGTAAGATTTGCTGGAGCTCATTTGTCAAATCCCTCCCTCAGATGTCTGAACAGATGGCTTAGCAGACTGTGGTAAGAATTATAGTGATAATATGGTTTTATTTTAATGTGTTATAATATTAGAGCATTTTTATTATTTCAAGTGAACAATAAGTATTCAATTCCAAGAACTGCTGAGGCTGTCCAGCCAGATCACCTGCAGGCAGTGGGGTAGCTGCTGCCTCAGCTTATTGCTATGAGATGGTGATCACTGCTGTGATGGTGTCTCAAGGCTCATAAGCCTTCAAAAGAAATATCAACTAATCTTCTACATACAGTATTTCTCACATTATCTGCAAGCACAATTAGTTTTTCCTATTGCCCTCCACTTCTGCACAACTACCCATTGCAGAGGCAAGGTCTCTTCTGCAGTACTAGCGGCCAAGTCTTGGTGTGATGGTTTCAGATGTTATTGTCCCCAGTCTGGGATATCTTCTAGACCTGCAGAGGAGAAAGTATGCTTGGATCTTAGCTCATTCAGGTCACATTTTGGTATGTCACATCAACTTTTTAAAGGAACTTTTAAATCATCAGGCCTCAGATACTTGTGTACAGAGACCCCAGGAGGCTGGGGGTTAACCCACCTCTGGGTACTGTTTAAACTACAAGGAAAAGGGACACAAAGAATTGCATGAGATTTCTCTTCCAGCACAAGACACAGAAACCACAAAAACTGAAAGCCACAAAAACTGTGAGTGGCTTCTTAAGTGGTGAACTCCATTTTCCCTGGAAATGCCCCAGAACAACAGCTGTGGAAGTCCCTGAGTAAGAGCCAGCAACACCTATGCTGTGACAGCAGACACAAGCTTGCAGACAACTCAGTAGACACAGGAGTTTAACAATTCATGACAATTTGCAAATGCAGGATGAATTCACAGCAAGTCTGCTTCCAGGCTTTTGTAGTTCAAATGAAACATTTCACACATCTCTAGGAATTGCCCCCCTGATGAAAAAAGGGTGAGGCATTTAGAAGCCAGTATAAAGAATGTGATAAACTTCAATTAAAATAAAATGACAGGAAGGAAAAAGCAGGGTTTTTTTTCTTGTCTTAAAAGGATTTTGGGAATTATGTTCCACTGGGGTCCAGATTAAATAGCTTTTCTAAAGTGATTTATTTGTGACTGTATGGACATTAGTAAGAATTATTTCTGTTTGGGAATGGTTGCAGAATGTGACAGAAAAGGACAAGAAAGTTGAAGGTTTTAGTTCTTTTTTTTTTTTTTTTTTTTCTTAGTCATATGGTAGATCTAATGGAGTAACAGAATTCCTGGAAAACAGTGCACCACAGAAAACAAAACAGCAAGTCCTCACTTTTGTTTCTGAACTTGCAACAAAAAAGCCACGGAGAGTAAACTGTAACTTAAAGATGCAGAGGGAAATGAAAATTATGCAAATACCTTTTGCAAACCAAAGCAGTTTTTTTTTTCTTCAAGGAAAAAGCTTAGAAATAAAGGCATGTATTAACATACCTAGTTATCAACTCATGTCTGATTATAGAATTAAGAAAGCCTAGAAGATCCATACCAGTGCTAAGAGTAAAAAATTCTCATTGAGCTCAAGTGGTAGAGATCTCTGAATATCCAACTAAATGTCCTGGGCTCTATTCCCATTTTTAATTTGCTGACAATGTCTTATTTATGAAAAAGGGGCCATTTTCAATTCTTTCAAGAACTGAAGGATACTGAATTAATTAGAATAATCTTTCTTCAGCCCTTCTTGTTTAGAAAGACAATGATCAGCATGCTATAGGTTCTCAATATGCAATATAAAAAGAATTTAAGGGATTCTTTTAGACAAAATGGTGCAGATGTCATACAGCAAAAAAAATTAATATTGATGAGTTCTTTATAAAATGTTTAAGTAATAATCATTTAACTGGTAGACAGTGGCAGAACTATGCAGTCTAGAGCTGGTTGTGGCATCCAAGAAGAAAAATGAGCTTCAATATTTAGATTAAACAAAAAAGAACCATTATAATAATACACACAATGACAAAGTACTGCATTTTCCAGTTAATGCCAAAACTGAGTTGCACAATGAACTGTTTATGAAACATTAAAAGTATAATTTAGCATATCTGAATAAATTATTTTCTACTATATAGTAAAAACAGAGAAACACATGGCATAGATTATAGCCCCAAATGCTTTAAAATTCTTGGAGTCGAGACTGCCTGGCAACTTTTGTACCAGCTGGAAGAGCAAGGACCCAGCTGGCTTGGCAGTAGCCACCATATTGTGCCCTGGCTGGCAGATGGCCATCTGACACTCTTCAAGAGTCTGTGTTCCTCCTGTCTGCATGTCTGCAGCACTGACAGCCCAAGACCACATTTAGGAGGGGTGGGCAGATCATTCCCAGCAGTGTCAATCACTCTGGCATATGACAGCAGGGTGTGAAAGACGTAAGGGGTTGATGTTCCTGAAAAAGACTGAGTGACGGTGCTAGTTGAAGCATGAGAGCAGGTTTTTGGGGTATTTCAGCATCAAAATTTCCATCTCGGGACTATGAAGGGATAATGAGAATTCAAGGGCTGGTGCCACTGTCAAGGAAGAGGGAAATGCAAAATCCACGCAATTTTTCAAATACTTTCTCACATGAACATAGAATGCAAACAAATGAAATGTAATTATTTATGTATTTCAGTGCCTTTAAGTTAAACATGACAGAACTATAACACATCCTAAGTAAGTTCCCCATAGTCAGGTAGTGATGCTGTCAAGTTAGCGAAGTAAATGTAGTAGAGGCCAAATTGGAAAAAAACTCTAGTTTGGGAGGCTTGAGGGCTGTACACAACTTCAGGTCAAGAAGGGAAAGCAAAGTACACCAATAAACAGACACATTGTCTCCTCTGATCTCTTCTAGTGGAGGAGAGGCAAGTCCCAAATTAGGAAAATTATCACCTCCAGGACTTCTGGGTCCTTCAGAGACTAAGATGTAACTAGAAGAATAACCCAATATGGGTCACCCTTTGTTAGACCGGGACAGATCCATACAGAGATCACCAAGAAGACAGAAATTTTTATGAAATCAAGTGTCTGCTCTATTACACACACAGAATTACACAGAATTAATAAGGTTGGAAAAGACCATGGGGATCATCAAGCCCAACCTTTACCTAGGTTAACAACCTACCCAACATCAGTCTAACATCTATACCATCTAAACCATTTAAACCATCTAAACCATACCACTAAGTTCATCATCCAACCTATCCTTAAACACATCCAGGGACAGTGACCCCACCACCTCCCTGGGAAGTCCATTCCAGTGGGGGATCACTCTCTCTGTGAAAAAGTTCCTCCTGATATCCAACCTAAACCTCCCCTGACGCAGCCTAAGACTGTGTCCTCTCGTCCTGTCACTGGGAGCCTGAGAGAAGAGACCGACCCCCACATGACTACAACCTCCTTTCAGATAGTTATAGACAGCAATAAGGTCACCTCTGAGTCTCCTCTTCTCCAG